>NW_024121188.1:539592-615407 GCF_016745375.1 Pimephales promelas
CTTAAGGCATTTATTTTTTATGCAGGCCATACACACAGGAGTGAAATGGTTAAGACCCCTCCCCTACAAACACACACACATACACAGACAGGCAAAGACAGCAAGATGTAGCTCAGATTAAAGCAAGACCACATTCAAACAAACATATCTGACTTTCTGTGGGTCCTAGCTAATGAGTGTCAATTAGAAAGTTGTCCGGCTCGAGGAGTACAATATACATACCGATTTTTGTAACTGTAGATAAAACTAACAACCCCACTTTTGTCAAAAGGTGGCGCTACTGAGCCCTCACCACGCCCGTTTCTGAAACATTGCACGTGTCTACTGGCTAATAAATGTGATGTGTCTGTCGAGTTTCATGCATTTTGAAGCATGCTAAGGGTCTCAAAAGCATCCTAAAAGCATCCTAAAAGAAGGGTAAAGTTTGATGCGTCGCCACGGCAACAGTTTCAAAGATATCAAGAATCCATTCACAGGTCTACATCTGCCGTATGTTTACATTATACATATGAAGTTTGAAGCAAATCGGGTAAAAATAAAAGGGTGATATCAAAGCATTTTGAAAGTGACACACTTCCTGCTGCCAGTTGGTGGCGCTATAACTTTGACTCACAATAGTCACATCCATGTGATCGTCCTCTTACAGCGAACATACTGCTGAAGTTTCATCAAGATCAGTTAATGTATGCTGAAGTTATAACAAACTTCCTGTTTCACGTTTCTCGCCATGATTTCGTTTCCTCGCCACGGCCAAACCGTTCGAGATATCAAAAATCCCCACACAAGCTTTCATCCTCATGTCTTGACTTCACGCTGACCGAGTATCGTCGAATTTGGATCAAAGCTCTAGGAGGAGTATTTCAAATAACATTGCGAGCGTTTTACAAACAAACCTCAATAGCCGACTTCCTGTTGGGCTGGGGTAAAAAGTAAAAGCGCGAGGTATAGATGAAACGATGAGATCAACATGCGTACCGAGTTTCATATTATTACATGCAAGCGTGTTTGAGTTATGGACCAAGTGTTCGGACCCCATTCCAGGGGGCGCTGACGAGCCCCCTGCCACGCCCGGGTACCATCTTCAGCCCGGCTCTGATGGCCGCGGGTTCTGACCCGTGTGCAAAGTTTCAAGAGTTTTCGAGCATGTTAAGGGCCCCAAAAGTGCCCGAATAGTCGTAAGAAAAATAATAATAAATATAGCTGCGAGCAGCGATGGCGGGCCCAAGCCGGAGGCACCGCAACCCCGGTTCCTTTAGTTACCTAAAGGCACCCGGGTGGCGGTGCCGAAGGCTTTGGCCCTTTCATGATTAAATGTTAAAGCGGCTTGCCATACTCTGTCATTTCGACTAGTCACAATTATGTTACAGATATCTCAAATGATAATACAAACTATCCAAAGTGTAACGACTAGACAGAAAGACGTTGTTGATATCTACAATGTTAATTCCGGACAGGCAAACTTAGCTTTTAAATGTTAAAAGGGCTTGCCATACAGGGACGTAGGCTCAGAGAGAGGCTCACCATATTCAGACCAAAATATCTGACTTCCTCTTGGTCCGAGCTAATGACTATGTATTAGAAAGTTGTACGGCTTGAGGAGTACAATGTATATACCGATTTTTGTAACTGTAGATAAAACTAACAACCAATGTAGTAGCACTTCTCTTTTTTTGATTGGCTGATGCGTAGCAGGGTCGACTGCTGAACTCCAGGCGAGACGCGCTTGATTCTCACGTGAGAGCGGCGCGGCCAGAGAAATTGCGTATATTAAATATATTATTAATAGTTTTTTCCGCATGAGAAATACAATGTGTGACGGGAGTGTGAGACAAAAGACTGAAACGAGTGACTGTCATGCTCAATGCGTGACACACTATAAAAAAAATATTTCACACTGACTCCACATTTAGGGGGCCACAAGGGGGTCCAAGCTTGTTGTCGCAGGGGCACTGGCCCCCCCAGGCCCCCGCCTAGAACCGCCATTGCTCACACACACACACACACTTTCTCTCTCTCTCAAGAAGCAAAAACATGACTGCTAAAGGTTGTATCAGCGATGGCGGGGTAACATCACTTAACATCACGAGTGCTATTCCCTTAGGCCACGCCCCCTTGTCTCCCCAAAGTATTATAAGCAATCATGCGCATCCCGTGTGCAGAATGATGCACTTGAAGCAACACCAAGTCACAGCACGCAACGCTTCACATTGAAAAGAACATAGCGAAGGGATGGTATCTATAATCTATGCTTAGTAGGGCTGCACGATTTGGGAAAATGTGATTGCGATTTGCGATTGCGATTGCAATTGCGATTTGCGACTCCGATATAATAAAATGGTTTCATGAGTCCAACTTGCTTGGTTCTAAAGTAAAATGCACACACAGATTAATGTTTATTTCTCAACTCAAACTAAAAACAACAACAACAATAAATGATTGATAACACCTATAATGATCAATAAACCATCAACCAAACCAACATTACAGTGATTCCATCAATTGAAAGCCATCAACTTTTTAAAAAATTATTACGCTTAAAAAAAATATATAACAGCTTTTAAATTAAGTGAACTTCAAACAATCCCCACATAAACCCATAATAAAAAACATATTTACCTGTGCCCTTCCTGTCTTAACAGGTACAGAAATTGAATAAAGTTATCAAACAGTCTGCGCTGCCTGAATCATAAATTATATATATAATAATCCTTATTAAAGCTACAAAAGTTCTTTACTCAAGATCAGTGAGTAATTTTCTAATTTCCCTTTGTTCTTTTAACTTTACTGAAAGAACGCTTTATTCGCTGCTGGCCCTTTAAGAGCACCCGTTGCCGAGACGCGGATCTCACACGCGCCTCATAGCACAACTCTTTTCATCCATAGACTTTTCTTATGTTATGAAGATACTAGACAAAATCACATTTTGGCATAATTGTGTGTGCTATTGTTCGTTCAAGCTCGAAAGAGAACTGTTTATTCTGGGCTGGCACACGGTCAGTGCATGCGCATTATGCGAGTCTCATCTATTCTAATCTAGGGCACTCACAGGCAGCTTTTCACTTCTTGTCGTGCAAAATGCGAAAAGGCATTTGAACCAATAAGAGGGGGATCTTGTAACACTAGTCAAAGGATGACAAAAAAGAAGAGATGCTGCGCTAATAGCCCTACTTTGTTTATTTCATATAAAATCGCGGCATTTTGCGTTATATAATTGCATAGGTTTGAGATCGCTATTACGACTGCGATATAATTAATCGTGCAGCACTAATGCTTAGTGTATTCTAAAGGGCAATAAACTCCACTCCAGCAAGATAGTCATTTTATGCAAATCATAGACCTTTATGCCTTATCTACAAATAAAGTATAATATTGGGAACATTGATCTTGAAGAGAGTGTCGTCGTGTTACTGTCGCAACCGAACGCGACGCGCTAATGCTGATGCATGGAGAATGTCGGACGTTTCACTTAACTAGGACTAAACTGTTTTTAATAGATAAAACTATTTACATTCGGCAGTCATGAAAACAAATCTCAGATAACGGTTGACTAGGTAACAATGTGTAATTTTGCGCCGGAGTTCTCCTTTAACTTACATTAGCTAGCTAACTACGAACGAGCTAACCAGATAACATTAACAAATTGACAAGCACTTACTGGGCAGAATATGGCTCTTCAAATGACGGACGAAATTGGAGGTTGTCATCTGACTGTCCGCGATCTTAACGTTGCATGTCTTGCAAAGCGCTGTTCTTTTGCCATCTTGTTGTAAGAAATTCTTGAATCCAAAAGCGACGACGACCCTCGTTATCCCTCCGGCTGACATGTTGATGTGATCTGATGTAAGTGGGCGTGGTGTGCGCGTAAGGTATGAGAGGGCATGACTGATGATCTCTGATCCAGTCATGACAGCGCTATTCTCAGCCTGCGCTCCAGCTGGATCAACTTTATTTTTTTTTACATAATTTATATATTTTATATTCAAACTGAAAACATGATGTGATTAACACTCAAGTCATATTATTACATGCAAGTGTGTTTGATTTATGGACCAAATTTTCAGATCAAGTTTATGGACCAAGTTAATTTAATTAATAAACTAATTATATAAAACTATTAATGCACTACAATTAAACTGGTTATATGCCTTTACTTATAAAAAATAAAAACTTATTTAAAAAAATACCAGGCTTAAGGCATTTATTTTTTATGCAGGCCATACACACAGGAGTGAAATGGTTAAGACCCCTCCCCCTACAAACACACACACATACACAGACAGGCAAAGACAGAGATGTAGGCTCAGATTAAGCAAGACCACATTCAAACAAACATATCTGACTTTCTGTGGGTCCTAGCTAATGAGTGTCAATTAGAAAGTTGTCCGGCTCGAGGAGTACAATATACATACCGATTTTTGTAACTGTAGATAAAACTAACAACCCTACTTTTGTCAAAAGGTGGCGCTACTGAGCCCTCACCACGCCCGTTTCTGAAACATTGCACGTGTCTACTGGCTAATAAATGTGATGTGTCTGTCGAGTTTCATGCATTTTGAAGCATGCTAAGGGTCTCAAAAGCATCCTAAAAGCATCCTAAAAGAAGGGTAAAGTTTGATGCGTCGCCACGGCAACAGTTTCAAAGATATCAAGAATCCATTCACAGGTCTACATCTGCCGTATGTTTACATTATACATATGAAGTTTGAAGCAAATCGGGTAAAAATAAAAGGGTGATATCAAAGCATTTTGAAAGTGACACACTTCCTGCTGCCAGTTGGTGGCGCTATAACTTTGACTCACAATAGTCACATCCATGTGATCGTCCTCTTACAGCGAACATACTGCTGAAGTTTCATCAAGATCAGTTAATGTATGCTGAAGTTATAACAAACTTCCTGTTTCACGTTTCTCGCCATGATTTCGTTTCCTCGCCACGGCCAAACCGTTCGAGATATCAAAAATCCCCACACAAGCTTTCATCCTCAATGTCTTCACTTTACGCTGACCGAGTATCGTCGAATTTGGATCAAAGCTCTAGGAGGAGTATTTCAAATAACATTGCGAGCGTTTTACAAACAAACCTCAATAGCCGACTTCCTGTTGGGCTGGGGTAAAAAGTAAAAGCGCGAGGTATAGATGAAACGATGAGATCAACATGCGTACCGAGTTTCATATTATTACATGCAAGCGTGTTTGAGTTATGGACCAAGTGTTCGGACCCCATTCCAGGGGGCGCTGACGAGCCCCCCTGCCACGCCCGGGTACCATCTTCAGCCCGGCTCTGATGGCCGCGGGTTCTGACCCGTGTGCAAAGTTTCAAGAGTTTTCGAGCATGTTAAGGGCCCAAAAGTGCCCGAATAGTCGTAAGAAATAATAATAATAATAATAATAATAATAAAATAGAAAAGAATAATCCTAAGGAAAACAATAGGGCCTTCGCCCTTTCAGGGCTTGGGCCCTAATAATAATAATAATAATAGAAAAGAATAATCCTAAGGAAAACAATAGGGCCTTCGCCCTTTCAGGGCTTGGGCCCTAATAATAGAAAAGAATAATCCTAAGGAAAACAATAGGGCCTTCGCCCTTTCAGGGCTTGGGCCCTAATAAATAATAGTAAAGAAAAATAATCCCAAGGAAAACAATAGGGCCTTCGCCCTTTCAGGGCTTGGGCCCTAATAATCCTTAGGAAAACAATAGGGCCTTCGCCCTTTCAGGGCTTGGGCCCTAATAATAAATAATCCTTAGGAAAACAATAGGGCCTTCGCCCTTTCAGGGCTTGGGCCCTAACAATAGGGCCTTCGCCCTTTCAGGGCTTGGGCCCTAATAATCCTAAGGAAAACAATAGGGCCTTCGCCCTTTCAGGGCTTGGGCCCTAAAAATAATCGGAAGGAAAACAATAGGGCCTTCGCCCTTTCAGGGCTTGGGCCCTAAAAATAATCGGAAGGAAAACAATAGGCCTTCGCCCTTTCAGGGCTTGGGCCCTAATAATAATAATAATAATCCTAAGGAAAACAATAGGGCCTTCGCCCTTTCAGGGCTTGGGCCCTAATAATAATAATAATCCTAAGGAAAACAATAGGGCCTTCGCCCTTTCAGGGCTTGGGCCCTAAATAGGGCCTTCGTCCTTTCAGGGCTTGGGCCCTAATAATCCTAAGGAAAACAATAGGGCCTTCGCCCTTTCAGGGCTTGGGCCCTAATAAATAATCCCAAGGAAAACAATAGGGCCTTCGCCCTTTTAGGGCTTGGGCCCTAATAATCCTAAGGAAAACAATAGCCGCGTTTCCACTGCCGGGCCAGGGCCGGGCCGTGCTAGTGCGTGCCAGGGCCAGTCGCGTTTCCACTGTCACTTCCGGGGCTTGATCGGGGCTTCCTCAGGGCCAACGGCCAGGATTTCTGGCCCGTCGAATACCTTGGGCCAGAGGGGGCCAGCTCGGGCTAGAGGCGTGTTCAAGGTAAAAGGCAGAGTTTATCGGTGTTAAGGAATGTTATGATCTGAAGCAAGATGCACATAGGGGTGTCCATGTTTAACCGATTAACCGTTTAAAATTGCATAACATTTTAATTTGAACTGTAGGCCTATGCCAAATGCTGCACAACAAAGGCTATATATAGCTACATATCGACGAATTTTCAGATATTTGTTTGATTTTTTTGCCCCTTAAACATTTAAAATATTTGACAAATTAATATGAAAAAATATATATATTTTACTGGTTTTCTGAGGCCAAATTAGAACCTGGAAATGATATTTTCCCCGCAGAATGAGAAGAGCCGTAACCACAGCCTACAGAAAGGGGATTTATGGGTGATTTATAGGCTATAATAAATGTGTCTGATAATAAAATAATATAAAATAACGAGGCATTAATTGTTTATTAATAAACTATTGTTTTCTAAATGATTTTCGGCTAAAAACATATCTCCATCTCCGGATGCACATTTAGAGAGAAATTAAGCTACATAAACATAGAAGATATTGGCTTTCGATTCGAATTTGTTCGTTTTAAATTGGACATTTAAAGCTTTAATCTACAAAGGATATAACCCCTGTAGACTAAAGCTTTAAATGTCCAATTTAAAACGAACAAATTCGAATGCGGTGGCTGTTTCAGGTCTCGCACTTCAGTTCACGGAGATCATGAAGCGCGTCTTGATTAATTGTTAAAGCACAACGTTTTCTTGTTATAAATAAATGTATTTGCGAATAATGTATTATTATTTTCTGTATGACCAGAAATTAAAGAGTATTTTAAGTTGTTTCCACTGAAAGAAATGCAATGAAACTGTTCACATGGGCGTCTCGCAGCCATCAGTGCGTGCTACACACACTGGATATGCGCTGATATTTGTCAAAAATATTGTGTTTATTTGTGCTCTGTTCCTTTTTTGGATAAAGACGTCTTCTACATATGCAGCCTAATAAAATGTTACAATAATGATGATGATGGTTATTATTATTATTATTATTTGCAGACACGGAGTTTTTGTGAAATGGACGTTTTGCTTATTTTCAATTGGCAATTTCAGTTTGAAGGGTGATGGAAATATGGGCTTTAACTGCTCCGTACTTGCTGCGTTTTATTTCTATAAATTAATTTCGTTTCAAATGGGGTCCAATCAGTTATTAAAGGTGTTAAAATTTACTCTGTATCTCGAGGTTGCGGCGCGCACACTATGCACCGAGTATTAACCGATGGGCCTCGGTTAACGATTAATGAATAACTTGAAAACGTGCCCGCAGCCCTACTTGTTATATCGCGCAAAAAAACGCTGCTTGAAATGGAGAATCGCCTGTACTGGTCTCGGGACACTATTGCAGCCACTACGGCAGTTGAGTTAATATACATGCTATCTTCCTAATTTAAAAAATAAATTAATTCATAATACCCGCTGAAATGGGTTGGGTTTTATGACGTTTGATCCTGAAAGGCGTGTTAGGGGTGGGGTCTGGGGCAGCGCTGTGGGGCTACTGGCCCGGCAGTGGAAACGCAAGCCCGGTGCTTGAGGCCCGAGGCCACTAGCTCGGCCCGGCTCGCTGTTAGCTCTGGCCCAGCCCTAGCCCGGCAGTGGAAACGCGGCTAATAGGGCCTTCGCCCTTTCAGGGCATGGGCCCTAAATATAGCTGCGAGCAGCGATGGCGGGCCCAAGCTGGTGGCACCGCAACCCCGGTTCCTTTAGTTACCTAAAGGCACCGGGGTGGTGGTGGCTTTGGCCCTTTCATGATTAAATGTTAAAACGGCTTGCCATACTCCGTCATTTCTACTAGTCACAATTATGTTACAGATATCTTAAATGATAATACAAACTATCCAAAATGTAATTACAATAGACAGAAAGACGTTGTTGATATCTACAATGTTAATTCCGGATAGGCAAACTTAGTTTTTAAATGTTAAAAGGGCTTGCCATACAGGAACGTAGGCTCAGAGAGAGGCTCACCATATTCAAACCAAAATATCTGACTTCCTTTTGGTCCGAGCTAATGACTATGTATTAGAAAGTTGTCCGGCTTGAGGAGTACAATATGATTTTTGTAACTGTAGATAAAACTAAGATCACATTTATTAGCCAGTAGACATGTGCAAAGTTTCAGAAACGGGCGTGGTGAGGGCTCAGTAGCGCCACCTTTTGACAAAAGTGGGGTTGTTAGTTTTAACTAGAGTTACAAAAATTGGTTTGTATATTGTACTCCTCGAGCCGGACAACTTTCTAATTTACACTTATTAGCTAGGACCCACAGAAAGTCAGACATTTTTGTGATGAAGACCTGTGAATGGATTCTTGATATAATCCTAAGGAAAACAATAGGGCCTTCGCCCTTTCAGGGCTTGGGCCCTAAAAAGAATAACCCTAAGGAAAACAATAGGGCCTTCGCCCTTTCAGGGCTTGGGCCCTAATAATAATAATAATAGAAAAGAATAACCCTAAGGAAAACAATAGGGCCTCCGCCCTTTCAGGGCTTGGGCCATAATAATAATAATAATAATAATAATAATAGAAAAGAATAACCCTAAGGAAAACAATAGGGCCTTCGCCCTTTCAGGGCTTGGGCCCTAATAATCGGAAGGAAAACAATAGGGCCTTCGCCCTTTCAGGGCTTGGGCCCTAATAATCCTAAGGAAAACAATAGGGCCTTCGCCCTTTCAGGGCTTGGGCCCTAATAATAATAGTAATAATAGAAAAGAATAACCCTAAGGAAGACAATAGGGCCTTCGCCCTTTCAGGGCTTGGACCCTAATAATCGGAAGGAAAACAATAGGGCCTTCGCCCTTTCAGGGCTTGGGCCCTAATAATCCTAAGGAAAACAATAGGGCCTTCGCCCTTTCAGGGCTTGGGCCCTAAAAAAAATAAATAATCGGAAGGAAAACAATAAGGCCTTTGCCCTTTCAGGGCTTGGGCCCTAATAATCCCAAGGAAAACAATAGGGCCTTCGCCCTTTCAGGGCTTGGGCCCTAATAATAATAATAATCCTAAGGAAAACAATAGGGCCTTCGCCCTTTCAGGGCTTGGGCCCTAATAATCCTAAGGAAAACAATAGGGCCTTCGCCCTTTCAGGGCTTGGGCCCTAATAAATAATCCCAAGGAAAACAATAGGGCCTTCGCCCTTTCAGGGCTTGGGCCCTAATAATAATAATCCTAAGGAAAACAATAGGGCCTTCGCCCTTTCAGGGTTTGGGCCCTAAAAAAAATCGATATTGGGTTTCTGAAAATCGGTATAGTATTGCAAAATAAAATATTGCGATACTCAAGTGTATCGATTTTTTCTTACACCCCTATTGGCAGCAGATTCGAGTGCGACCACCCGTTTATCTAGGGCTTCACTCTTGGCGTTAGCATTATCGTCGGCTAGTTTAATTTCTGCTCTTAGCTGGTGGTACAGTGGAGTCTCCCGCTCTACCTCCTCTCCGCCACCAGAGGGAGCCTTCCCCGGAATATTGATCATTGGCTTCAAACTCAAATTCCCATCATGCCTCATACCTGGGACTGATTGCGCATCACACCTGCACTGCATTTACACACACCCATAAAAGACACCTTCACACACCACACCAGTGCGAAGTCTTGATTTGCCCCGGTGATCATTTCTGAGCGGTTGTTCCCTGATTCTGGTTTTGGACTTTGGACTGTTTGACTACTCTACGATTGATATCTGCCTGGCCTGAACTCGGACTGTCTTCTGATTACGATTATTGCTGCCTGCCCTGATCTCTGCCTGTTTCCTGGTTTATCCTGTTGCCTTGTCTGCATTGCTCTGTCTGCCTCGTCTCGACCCTGCCTGTACGACTCTGTTTAATAAAAGCTGCAAATGGATTCCTCTGTTCCCTGTGGTTCGTTACAGCTGGTCAACCTGCTTCCGAATTTCAGTGGATTGTGCCTCTGCTTTGTGAGCAGTTCAGTCCTCAGCTCGGCGATTGCTAGCAGGATGTCCTCATGCCCGGATCCGCGGTCAAGTGCGGCGTCAGGCACAGCATCCGGTGTAGCGCTAGCCTCTGGGCTAGCCTTGGAGCTAAACCTCGTATCAGGCGCTTTTCGGGGGTTTTTAGACATTTTCAGCAAGCGTTAGGTCAAAATGTCAAGCCTGGTGCGACGTCTTGGTTTCAATAATGAGCGTGACTCAATGTATTTACATTAAATTGCTGCTTCTATATGTCTTACTAGTATTGGCGAGGAGTTCGGTAAACCATGTCCTCACATGGCACCGCTCAGACCGTTGATACAATGCAATACAATGGCATATTTCCATGTTCTTGTATGTAATAAGTTTATAAGTTTAAATTATATGAGCGACAGGTGTACTTAACACTTCATAACATCAGTAACTCGACAGAATCTCGAAGATCTTTCCTCGAAGATCTTTCCTTTGGAGAAAACTGTTGATTTTATTCTCAATAAATGAATAACTCCTTAAAAATGTATATTACCTCAGAATGAATTGCATTGTTAGCCCACCCCAAAACTTAAACAAAATAATAATATTAAATGCTGACCAATACTTTGTAATAATTATATTACTTCTTTATATACTAAAAATTATAAAATTTAATTAAAAACAAGCTAAATGCAAATTGTTTTGTCATACGACAAAAGGAACTAATGCGCCTCCTCACACAGGTCGTCGACCGCCTCGGGCTCAAGTGGTCACCGCCTCCCGAGCAGGCACCCAACAGACTCGACCGCTGTTTTCTTCAAAGCCGCCGCCGCACGGCACCCTCGACCCGGGCCGCTCCCTTCATGCTGGAACTCCACGCTGAGCTCACTAAGTCGTGGAATGGTCTGAGATGGCGGTCTAAGCCTGTGCTCCCATCTAAGGCTTGCGGAACCACTTCTGCTTGTGTTGGCCGCGCCTATGCCGCCGCCGGCCAAGCCGCATCCGCTCTGCACTCGACGGCCGTCCTGCAGATCCTCCAGGCGGACCTCCTTTGTGAGTGGGATGAGAAAGGCAGGCACCCAGAGGCTGTTACGGATTTAAGGAGTGCGACGGATCTCTCCCTTCACGCCACAAAATCTGCAGCTCAAGCCCTAGGAAAGTGCATGGCTGCGCTGTGACCGAGAGACATCGTGGCTAACGCTTGCTGACATGGGAGAATCTGAACGCGCCACGTTCCTCAATGCGCCGCTCTCTCCTTCTGGTCTCTTTGGTTCTCTTCAGCTAGATCGCGCTCGGACAGCCGCCGCAGACCGCCGCCCCCTCGCAGGCCTCGGCCTAAGATCGCGTTGAAGCCTGAGCATCCGAAGTCCTCCTAGTTATGTTGAGAAAACTACGGCTCAGTCCCACCGCGGCCGGACCACCGTCAAAGCTTCGCCCCCTGTCAGTCCCTTTCTCTCAGGTTACTGCAGTGGTTAGAGGCCTGCATTTCAGCCCGAGCCCGACGGGCCCCGACTTATTTACACTCCTCGGGCCGGGCCTCGGGCCTGTTTTAGGCTTAGGCTATCTTTTTTATAGCCTATTTTAGATATTACTTAAAATAAAATATGAGAAGATGACTATTGAAAAGCAAACATAGAAAGACGTTTTATAACCTATCATACTGACATATATGACTGACAGTCTGCTCACGGCACGCACACAGGTTTCCCGGCAACGCGATCCGCGCGACCGGCTCGTTTACTGTTGAGTGTCCCGCCAGCAGCAGAAGTAGTGAGCGTGACTTCAGCGCAGCTGGAAAAAGTACAACTGGATTAAAACTTTCCACGGTGGATGGTGCTTTTTCTGCACGATGCTCTGTAAGAGACTGTTTAGGAGGTTGTCTTGTTGTTTTTTGTTTGATTGGACTTTAGTTTCATGAGTCTGTTGGAAACTTTTGGAAATACGAATGGCCATGTTCTGTTGTGAAGACTTGATTTTTGAGGTAAGATAACCTGCATGTTTGTTTTTAATGTAGGGCCTAATTTATTTGATTTGTTTAGATTGCATTCTCTGTATTGTATTGTTATATTGTAAATTGTATTGTGCGAGCGCTGTTGCGAGCAGCGGAGCAGTTTGCCTCAGCTTTTCAAAAATGACAATAAATGTTTAACAAACGTTTTTGTCTGTGTGAATATGTTTAAGTTGTGTTATATCTATGGATTTTATTGTAGCCAAGTAAAGTGTTGATTTGAGAGGCTATAAATGGATCAAACATGTTTAACTCGCTGTCGGGTGCTTGGTCGTCATAAAAAAATAAATAAAAAGAAACATTTGTCTTAATTAACTTTATAAAGAAATGAAAATAATCTAAACGGTAACTACTTTGCCATTGAGGACAAAACATATCTGTTTAAATGACTGCTGCAACAGGGCAGGCTGTGTAGGTGTTTATTTATTTATTTTTTTTAAATAACGGGCTCGGGTCGGACTCGGGCTGATCATTCTGATGAGCTGTCGGACACGGGCCGGGCTAGGGCCTGGACGTCTCGGGCCAGGGCCGGGCTAGGGCCTAGATTTGAGGCCCGTGCAGGGCTCTAGCAGTGGTCAATTAAGCAGCCAACAAGCCGGTAACACTACATGCTTGCCTGCACCCAAATGCCGTTTTCACGGCGACCCAGAGAAATCTCTTAAAGAGCAAACTTGCCTTATGTGTAGAAAATGTGCCCACGATCCAGTGTTAACCCCTACACACAAGCATTACACTCCCCGTGTCTCTATCAGAGCCCACTCCCATAAAGCCGGCTCGATTGATCGAGTCAGGAAACATGCCCACGAGCCTGTGCATGTGCCCTCTCTCTGTCCGCTCTGTCACACAGCCAGTAAACAAGCTCGTGAAAAAGCTCGCGCATCACATAACAGATGTGACATGTTCCCCAAATTACCTCAATCAGGAAGTCACTCACAGAACAGCCTGTCTCTGCAGTCTGCGAGCCGTCATTCACAAACACAGTAAGCGCGCTCACCAGGGCCGGCTCTAGGTTATTTGGTGCCCAAGGCGAGAGTGCCCCCCCCCCCCCCCTATATATATATAGATATATATAGATATATATGAAGAGTTCAGATGCAAAAGCCTCTAAATGCCATTTGAAATTTTCTTCTTTAATGATAATTTTTATCAAACTTCTATATTTAAGTTCAGTAATTTCACTTAAATGGCAATGATAATTACCTATTAATTGTTAAGTGAAATTACTGAACTTAAATATACAAGCTTGATAAAAATCATCATTAAAGAAGAAAATTTCAAATGGCATTTAGAGGCTTTTGCATCTGAACTCTTCATATATATATAGAAAAATCCGTCATAAATCTGAAAATTTTTACACAGAAATGAAGGCCTAGCACTAGAGCATAAATGCAATGTATCATAAAAAATAATTTTTCATATGCAAGTGTGGCAGAATGCGATACGGACACATCAGACACTTAACATATTTCAGGGCTTAGGCCCAGGCAGTTTGCAGACTACGCCACAATGGGACTTACACCCAAAGAATTAAGTTCAACCAGGCACTCAAGTTCGTTGACAGATAGCCAGAGACAGTGGTTCAGTACAAAAATAGTATTTTTATTTTCCTTTCACTTTTAAACTCAATGAACACACTCAAGACAGAAGGCAATAGAGCGGAGTCTTACCAGTGGGAAGCTAGTGCCTCAAGCAAGGAGCGTCCATGAAAACACCCCATTCACACGTGTCAAAATTTCACTCACACACCATAAGAGAAATGACCACACTTGGTGAACACACAGCCACAGCACACCACGGGACCCGCCACCACAAGGGGCACTGCTCCCACTGGCAGTTCTCAGCACCTGGACAATGAACAGACACGTGGAAGTTAAACAAAATTACGCACACAAACTACATAAACATTGTCTAATAAGTCACCTGTTCTGAAGTCCAAGGTGGTACTGGCTAACAATGTGAACAGAGACTCAATTAAAATAAACAATTAAACATGGACAAACCACAAAAGAAAAATCACAATTAGGCCAATCCTCTTGGAGATCAACAGCAAGAAAAGGCCTCCATACAAGAGTAAGAAATAAAATAAATAAAAACATTAAAGTGATGTCAGTCCATCAAACACTCAAGCACTGATTTCAAAACAGAGAAAGGAAGGAAGATCAAACAATGTTAAACAGGCAACGATGTAACACGCTAGCCAGCCACCTGTTAACTTGAGATAATACTAATTGAGTTCAATACTCCTTTGCCGAGTGTGAATAAGGCAGCCGGGTACGACGTAACTTTAAATCCATGAACATGTAATGTGAAGAGTATAAGCAAAGCAGCAGATGTTCAGTATCGATGAAGCAAACTTGCGGCCGCACCCCCGGTTAAACAGCACTCCCTAAAATGCACAGGATGTCAATTTACAAATAGTCCCCACATTAACCCGTACACTATTACTCCGTATAGCAACATACCTATGATTTTCACAAGCCCTGAGCTCTGTTTGCCGACCACAGGGCGCACGCTCAGCTGGTGAAAGGGCTGCTGCTGCACCAGGGATCCTATAGCACAAAACATTCCCTATAAGCCCAAGCCATAAAGTTAACGAGTTAAAAGAGAAGAGAAATGAAGCCAACCATACTCGCGGCACTTCGGTAGACCGATAACCAGGCAGACATCAGGTCGCTGGGCAGGTAAACAGGACGCGTACCGGTAACACCATTTGTCAAAATAAAAGTCCCGGTTTATAAAAGAGGTGTAGCCCTCGCGATTGGCTCAAAATTAACTGCCCAGAACTATTCACAGCTGCAGCAAATTAAGTCACTTAGGGAGACATGAGCCAGACAACAGCATCATCATGCTACAATCTGCCCCGTTTTTTTTTAATCGGCGCCCGACGATTACCCCAAGACACTCACCTTCACTGTAGGACGCTAATAGAGCGAACAGAGAGACCCTTGGTACAAGTCCTCTTGCCATGACGGCTACTCTAGAAACACGAGACACTTGCTACAAGTTCTCTGCCATTACGGCCACACAACACGAAACACGAGAGATACTTGGTACAAGTCCTCTTGCCATGACGGCTACTCTAGAAACACGAGACACTTGCTACAAGTTCTCTGCCATTACGGCCACACAACACGAAACACGAGAGATACTTGGTACAAGTCCTCTTGCCATGACGGCTACTCTAAAAACACGAGACACTCGTTAAAACTTCTCTGCTTTTACAGCTACTCAACGAGAACGAGTGATACGCACGTTCTCGGACATGACGGCTAAAACAGGAGAAACAAGTGATACACGAGTTCTCAGACATAACGGCTAAAACGTGAGTAAGGCACTGGTTACAGGTCCCCTACCTTTACTGCTACTCAATGAAAAAGACCAAAGCAGGGCCAGGAGCCAGGGTAGGGGCATGACCTGGGGTCTGACGTAGGCGCTCATTATCAGCTACCATCTAAGCCATCAAGTCCCTCAACTCCTGTAACTCATTCCCCTCGGCCACCCCGTTCCATATTTTGGCAATGCACAATCCAATTGGCAAAAAAAAAAAACAAGAACCAATCCCCACCTTACCTGCCCCGTTATCGGTCCACCAACGAACAGCTGCTGCTTTGCTTGTAAAAGAAAAAAAACACAAAAAAACGAAAAACAAAATTTGAACCAGTCTCTGGCTTTACCCATCAACCCTGCCGACTATACGCCAAATGTGGCAGAATGCGATACGGACACATCAGACACTTAACATATTTCAGGGCTTAGGCCCAGGCAGTTTGCAGACTACGCCACAATGGGACTTACACCCAAAGAATTAAGTTCAACCAGGCACTCAAGTTCGTTGACAGATAGCCAGAGACAGTGGTTCAGTACAAAAATAGTATTTTTATTTTCCTTTCACTTTTAAACTCAATGAACACACTCAAGACAGAAGGCAATAGAGCGGAGTCTTACCAGTGGGAAGCTAGTGCCTCAAGCAAGGAGCGTCCATGAAAACACCCCATTCACACGTGTCAAAATTTCACTCACACACCATAAGAGAAATGACCACACTTGGTGAACACACAGCCACAGCACACCACGGGACCCGCCACCACAAGGGGCACTGCTCCCACTGGCAGTTCTCAGCACCTGGACAATGAACAGACACGTGGAAGTTAAACAAAATTACGCACACAAACTACATAAACATTGTCTAATAAGTCACCTGTTCTGAAGTCCAAGGTGGTACTGGCTAACAATGTGAACAGAGACTCAATTAAAATAAACAATTAAACATGGACAAACCACAAAAGAAAAATCACAATTAGGCCAATCCTCTTGGAGATCAACAGCAAGAAAAGGCCTCCATACAAGAGTAAGAAATAAAATAAATAAAAACATTAAAGTGATGTCAGTCCATCAAACACTCAAGCACTGATTTCAAAACAGAGAAAGGAAGGAAGATCAAACAATGTTAAACAGGCAACGATGTAACACGCTAGCCAGCCACCTGTTAACTTGAGATAATACTAATTGAGTTCAATACTCCTTTGCCGAGTGTGAATAAGGCAGCCGGGTACGACGTAACTTTAAATCCATGAACATGTAATGTGAAGAGTATAAGCAAAGCAGCAGATGTTCAGTATCGATGAAGCAAACTTGCGGCCGCACCCCCGGTTAAACAGCACTCCCTAAAATGCACAGGATGTCAATTTACAAATAGTCCCCACATTAACCCGTACACTATTACTCCGTATAGCAACATACCTATGATTTTCACAAGCCCTGAGCTCTGTTTGCCGACCACAGGGCGCACGCTCAGCTGGTGAAAGGGCTGCTGCTGCACCAGGGATCCTATAGCACAAAACATTCCCTATAAGCCCAAGCCATAAAGTTAACGAGTTAAAAGAGAAGAGAAATGAAGCCAACCATACTCGCGGCACTTCGGTAGACCGATAACCAGGCAGACATCAGGTCGCTGGGCAGGTAAACAGGACGCGTACCGGTAACACCATTTGTCAAAATAAAAGTCCCGGTTTATAAAAGAGGTGTAGCCCTCGCGATTGGCTCAAAATTAACTGCCCAGAACTATTCACAGCTGCAGCAAATTAAGTCACTTAGGGAGACATGAGCCAGACAACAGCATCATCATGCTACACAAGCTAATGGCGTAGTTCAGGAATTGTGTGGTAAATGGATAAAAATGTATATCTCCAAAAACACAGCATTAACCCAGCAAACAATATTACGTTGTGACGACGTCACGTGCTGGTCATTTTTAGTCACACTTACGTTAGCATATGACGTCGCCACAACTGTCAAAGTGAAACACCAAAAGATGTCGCTACGACGTCGCCAACCGACAACGTGACAACGTCTTCAGTACGTCTTCAGTACGTCACTTTGCGACCGTGTTATTGGTCGCGGATTGGTCATTTGATGACTTTTTCATTATATATTCATTCTGCAGTGGTTTTATTGACAACCATTTACCTGCCACTACTGCCACAGCAACATCTATAATTGTGGTTCTTGTTCAGAACTTGTTTGTTTCAAGTAGCTTTACTGTTCAAATTGTGACATTTTACTCAAACAATTGGTAAAAACATGTTTAAACATTCACTATTGTTAATGTTAAACATGTTAAAAAAAAACATGTAGAATAATTGAAAAAACTGAAAAGTGTTTTTGCAGATTTTATTGAACATAATTGAATAGACACTATAACAAATTGGGGGAAAAATGAACAACTATACATTAAAGCAAAAAAGGCAAAAAAAATAAATGTCACTATTTAAAACACTTTAAAAACAAATGAGAAAAAATGAACAACTGTACATTAAAGCAAAAAAAAAAAAAAAAAAGTTTAACACACTATTTAAAACACTTTAAAAAGGTCTTCACGTCAATTGCTGGTTATTGTCCTGTTGCTGGACCGCCACTTCTGGGACTGACTGCACCTAGACAAACAATTTAAATAAATTGAGTGAACAGAACTTCAAGATTCAATGTCAAGATTTTGTATTGGTACACTGTACACACTATTGGCAAGTGCAAAAATGAAATACTATACTCATTCCATAAAGTGGTATTGGTCCATCCCTACAAGTAATAGTCAATTGCCACAGTCTTTTAAGTGAAATGCTCACAAGAAGTGTATATTTGTACCTGTAGTTTACTGTGGGCTGGGGCATGTTTTAAAACATTTGTGACGAGTTCCTCCACAGCTTTGTCCTGTAGTCCGGATCGACTCAGCATGATAGCCCCTGTTGTGTAGAATGCATTTTTTTTTAATTTTTTATTTCTTGTGTGATTACAATGTTTTACAAAACAAGTGGTGGACTCATTTAATATATGAAGAGTTCAGATGCAAAAGCCTCTAAATGCCATTTGAAATTTTCTTCTTTAATGATGATTTTTATCAAACTTGTATATTTAAGTTCAGCAATTTCACTTAAATACCAATTAATAGGTGATTATCATTGCCATTTAAGTGAAATCACTGAACTTAAATATACAAGCTTGATAAAAATGATCATTCTAGAAGAAAATTTCAAATGGCACTTAGAGGCTTTTGCATCTGAACTCTTCATATATTAAGGGCATTTTGATATTGTCTTTTAGATTTGAAAACAGCAAGCTATATTTTAAAACATGAACCAATTCTAAAGCAGAAAATGTTTAGACAAGCATAAATCAATTTTTTGTGCTGTGGAACATCCACACAATTATTACCAAATATTAAACTCACGTTTGATAACCTGGTACACTGCTGTATGCAGCAATGTTTTTTTCCCCTTCTTCCCATGAAGGCTGTAGTTTTTCCAGACACCGCTAGAAGCAACAGCCCGCATGATACGCCTTGTAACTTCTCCCGGGTTGGCTCCACCAATCAGACTGAGATGGTGTGTCTACACAGAGGAAATACAGAACGTTATATAAATATACTTTACTTGTTGTGTAAAGACATGGTAGCCAATTGATGTTTTTGAAAAGATGTTCAAAACAAAGTTAGGTGATTGTCTAGTTCTATAAACAGAAAAGTTTACAGACGCAACACTGTCTACTCAACAATTAAACCTAACTAGTTAAAAAGCCATTTAAAAACTACATTTGAAATAGAGATCCTGGTTAATAATACTTCAGAGTGTGGGACCCTTACGGCGGGTTGTTTTTACACTTACCTGTGTTTCGTCATGAATATGGTGTATTTCTTCTTTCTTCGATTGATATGTTTAAAAGTACTGCTGTAACGTTAAGTAACTATAAACTGAAAAGATAGAAACGTGTGTAAAATAAAACACTAGAAGATAGTCAAAGGATACGAAAAGTGAAAAGTGAAAATTCAAACACAATCCGCGCACGTTCGTGAGGCGGGACTTATACACCAGCAACGGAAGCTCTTCGCTGCAAGCGTTTGAGTTGCATATACTGCCCCCTACTGTACTGAAGGGAAATTGTTGAAATCTGTATGACTTGAATGAGTCTTAAGTGAGACACTACAGGTGAATGGATAACATTTTTAAATAATAAATAATAAATAATATATATATATATATATATATATATATATATAATTAAATATAATTATACTATATAGTTTCACTATTTGAATGAAATTAGTGATATAAATCAACTTTTTGATGATGTTCTAATTATATTACCAGCACCTGTAAATATAAAACATCTGAAAACAATTTCGAACTGCTTAAGTCTAGAAACGACGTGGCTAAGACGTGGTGAGGAGGTTAGAAAATGATTGGTCATCACCTGGTCTTTAGACAACGTTGTGGGAAGGTAAGGAAGCGACCAAGCGATGTGGTCACAAGACTACCTTCTGATGACGTTGCCACATAGTCGTGGCATAGTCTTTTGGTGACGCGACGAACCAACGACCAATACTGACGTTACTTTTGGTCGTCGTTACGTCATGTGTTTGCTGGGAATGAATAGATGAGAAGTAAACAAAAAAATATAATAATGTATATTTTTTGTACAATTACTAAATAAATTGTTGGGGTCATATATACCCCGGCCCGAAGCCCAGAAGTGTAAACAGGAAACGAAGACCAATTGAAGGTATAATGCCGACGAACTAGCGCTGATGAAAGCCGATGTCGCCTCTCGTCCCCTCTCGTCGGGGTAAAAAGCTGCACTTGAACCATGACTGAAAGAGAACAGGCTACTGTCAGCTAGAATGTGCGTTCTGCGTCTGCGTGCAATGAGCCAACTTTCTATTTCTGCAGATATATTAGTCTATATTCGTCATTCAAAAAGGAAAACCGACGCTGCCGCCGCAGATGACGTTACACATAACGTAAACAAAGCAGCGCATGCTTACCGTTTTGAATATACGCGTAATATACGCATCCCCTTGTCAACATGTCGAATCGGGCGAAACAAAGCCGACGAGGACTATTTTGAGCCGACGGCACGGAACCGCGTGGAACACACCGAGGAAACTAAAGTGCTAAAACCAGCTTGTCAGATGTTTTCGCTCCACTCCCGGTTGCTGAGCAACGCGCGTGAGTTTGACAGCTGCCTGTCAGAGTGACTCAGTCGTTTTTTAGGATTGTATAATCTTGTAAAAGAAATGTACAAAAACAAGCAGTGTGTGGACAATGCACAGTAAAAGTGTACAGCGTGTGTGCAGCTTTCATCATACGATACATACATTTAATTAACTTTTTTTTTTCAATTCTGCAATTTGCGCCCCGTCCAGCAGATGGCGCCCCAGGCGGCCGCCTGTGTCGCCTGTCGGCAAAGCCGGCCCTGGCGCTCACACATTCTGTACAGCTTGCTGTGTGCGGCAATCAGCGTGATTTGGCCATTCACCCTCTAGCTTTGTGCTTCTAAGCATGGGAAGCTATCCCAGGGATATCCAAATGGGTGCAGAGCACGATAAAACAGGGCTATTTGCTACAGTTCGACCGCCACCCTCCCCGCTTCCGAGCATCTGGACCAACGGACTTGTGGGGTGTCGTCCCTACTTGTGTTTTTACAAGAGCTACTGAATAGGGGCAGGTCCCCATCCACGCTTAAAGTATATTTGGCCGCGGCGTTCGCGGAACCCCTGCATGGCCAGTCAATGTGAAAAAACAAGCTGGTCATCCGCTTCCTGAAGAATGAACCCTCCGCGCCCCCCATCGGTTCCTATATGGGATCTTTCTATAGTCCTCGAGGCTATGAAAGCCGCCCCTTTCGAACCACTTCAATTCATGGATCTGAAATACCTTTCACTCAAAACCATTTTTCTGACAGTCCTGTCATCAGTTAAACATGTGGGAGACCTCCAAGCGCTGTCTGTCAGCGCCGCATGTCTTGAGTTTGGACCAAATGACTCCAAGGTCATTTTAAATCCTAGACACGGTTATGTCCCTAAGGTGATTGGTACCCGTTTCAAAGCACAGGTTATCTCCCTGTTGGCTCTGCCAGCATCCGATAGCGAATGAGACGCCAATCTCCTCTGCCCATTTAGAGCACTGAGATTGTATACTGCGCGATCTGCTTCTTTCAGATGCTCTGAGCAGCTTTTTTTTTTCGTTCGGGGGGCACACTAAAGGCCTCGCCAAATTGAAACAGACACTGTCCAGATGGATAGTGGACGCTATTGCGGCCGCGTATGCGTCAAAAGACCTGCCATGCCCATTAGGCATTAGGGCTCACTCCACTAGAGGCATGGCCTCCTCGTGGGCGTGGTCCAGTGGGATTTCCATTCATGACATATGTGTGGCAGCGGGCTGGGCTTCCCCCTCCACCCACATTTTACAATCTGGAAGTGCCCGCCCTGCAGGCAAAACTATTAGCGGTTTAATACGCTACAGATCCCCTGATGAGCACATGGGGATACCTGGGATACATTCCACACAGACCGGCACCACCGCTCTGTTTTCCCCTTCCCACTACGTGCTTATGTATTACATACACACTGGCCCATACTCCTGCCAGCCACCATTATTCCCCACTCATAAGGGCTCCCCGGGGCTCATGTAGTGGATGCTTAGCGCACGGCGTTGACAATGGGTTCCCGTAGCGTAAGCTAGCTTACGCAATACGAGAGAACCTCACGTAAGAGAACGAGTCGGTTCTCTCTAGATGAGGGAACGAGTATTGCGTACCAGCCGATTAAAAAGTGATTCTCGCTTCAGTCAATGAAAACCAGGGAATTAGCCTCCGAACATCGCTTATATACACTCTAACCATGCCCTTTCTGGCGCGCTATGATGCAATGACGGCGCGAGCGCTTCTCATTGTTTGTCTGATCTACTTTTCACCTACCGTCCTGCACGCTCTTTCAGATCAACTGAACTTGGTTTATTGTCCATCCCCCGCTATCGATTATCTACAGTAGGTGGAAGGTCATTTAGTGTAAATGCGCCAACATTATGGAATTCACTGCCCCTTTCACTTCGAAATATTTCATCAATGACTGCTTTCAAGACACAGCTAAAAACATATCTATTCAACATGTACTTCGTTTAAATGTGACTATTTTGTATCCTCTGTGACTGTTAGCTGTGTGTCAGTGTTTAAATGTATTGTTCATGTACCATGTAAAGCGACCTTGAGCTTTGGAAAGGCGCTATATAAATAAAACTTCTTCTTCTTCTTCTTCATTGGACGTGAGTTCACTCAAGATCATCTATAGGCTGCTGCAGTTTGCCGCAGAGCAACCAATGAGCTCGCTAGCTAGCCCGCTCTAGGTCTGCAGCTGCTGCATTGCGTTGACAATAAAATACAAAATTAAGGATAATTTTTTTGGCTTCAATATCTCAGAAAAGATTCATCTTTCCCGTAGCGTAAGCTAGCTTACGCAATACTTGTTCCCTCATCTAGAGAGAACCGAGGTTACGTTAGGTAACCAATTCGATTTATATTGATGAATGCAGTGAAACATCTCAATTGTCAGTCAAGCAATGAATTAATGCATACATTAATTAAATGATTATATTTTATATACTGACAATGATAAGAAACATGAATAAATGAGTAAATGAGTAAAAGAACAAATAAAAGTAACCATAATAAACAACTGCATATACAAGTCAACAACAAATGGAACAAAGCTTTTTTCAAACTAAGCATATTTACAGGCACTGAACCCCACATCTTACTGCCATCTCAACACAGCAGCTCCCATTCTGCGGCTTTATTGTGATGAATTCATCAAAGGTGAGCCTTGTTGCTGCGCTGCGCTTCACAATCTTAGGGCAGATGGAGCAATAGAGGGTCTCATCCATGGCACCACTTCCAGGATTCAGCTATGTGCTCTTCATCCTCAGTGCTCACACCATTCTGCAGAATTCAGGTCCAACAAAAATGCACAAACAGTCATTTTAACAGCACAGCACAATGTCATTTGATTTATTTATTTAAAAAAAAAATAACTAAAATGACTTTTATATTGGAGTAAAATCCCTAAAACCTTTTTTCCCCCAACAAATGCTGCCATCGCTGGTCCTGCTACACCACAAATGCTCTGCAGCAAATGAACAGAAATTAAGAATCAGAAAAGTGCTGTAATTTCTCTGTTTGAAAGTACAATAATTCAAATAAACTACAATTTAAGATTTAATAGATTTTGCTATCCATTTCTGTAGTGCACTCACTCAAAGCCTTTGATGACAGCATTCAGCATCATAAGCCTCTCTTCACTGGATACACACACATCTGTTCTTCTGTCCCTGTGACATCCTGACAAGATTCACATAACCTCTGTGATTTATGAGCTCAATGCTACATTTACATGCTGAGGTTGTAGCTGATGTGTTAACTCACTTTTTATCCAAATTAAATGTTTATCAACAGTAATAATGGACAAATAAAATATATAACATGTTTAGTTGCTTTATATATTTGTCCTTCAATTAGATCCTTAAAATGTTTCACCCTTTCGAAATTCTTAATTATACTATGTCCACAAATGAATTACTAGGAGTGCTACTTGGGTGTTACGAGGTGTGTTCCTTTGCTGCTCTTCAGTTTGGAGATCCAAAGTGTTTCCCAGATAAACAGTAATTCTGAGGCACTCGAAAGGAAAATAAATATAAAAAGCCTTTATTTAAACTTGGCTATCCATTAAAAACATATGCCAACATGTTTTGGCCTCATTGGCCTTCTTCAGGGCAAATTCAAAATGGCAGTCAGTAGACTGCAAGCATATCCACATGTAGTCACATGACCTAAAAGTCACAGGTGCTCATCTACACATATCACCTGACCAAGAGCAACAGGGACAACCTACTCTAGATAAGACAGGTCACATTTACATATCAGGATAGTTTAAAATATCAATATAAATGGATACATATAACAAGAGGTTACTTTATATGACAAATTACAGAAAAAAGAGTACATAGTAAAATAAATAAATAAATAAAAAATTATTTTCATACTCTAATAAATATGTACAGTCTCAGATGTTAAATACCTTTACAATTTCTATAATATACCTCTTTTCACATCAAGATGCAATTTTAAATATCTATATAGACTGATACATAGAGCAAAACATAAACTTATGCATATAGCCCATTACAAGAAAGGAGAAAAATCCAATTCCAAGTTTAGACCTGGGTATTGATTAGCTTTTAAAGTGTAAATCCAAAAAGATTCTCTTTGCAAAAGTTTTTTGAGTCTATCTCCCCCTCTTGGTGATATTTTAACATGTTCTATCCCAAAGATTTTTAAAGTATCGCTACTTCCGTGGTTCGCCTCTCTATAATGTAGAGCCATAGGGTAGGCTACTGGTAGTTGCTTGTTCTTATTGCATATTTATGCTCTGCTAATCTTTCTTTAAGTTTAGTTCTTCCAATATAAAAACAACCACAAGGACATTCAAGTCTGTAGACAACGAATGAGGTATTGCAATTAATAAATGAATGTATACTGTATTCGCGATTTGTTGTCACATCTGTAAAAGTATTGGTCTTTACCATATTGCTACAATGATTACAGTTTCCACACTTATAATTACCTCTTATTTTGCCTAGCCAGGTTTTATTCTCTACAGGAGGCATAGCTTTTCACAAGACTATCTTTTAGAGTAGGAGCTCGTTTAAAGGTGATAGGTACCTCCGGCAGTATATCTCTCAACACGTTATCACTTTTTATTATGTCCCAATTCTTCTTAATAATTTGCTTTATCTTATTAGCGTGACTACTGTATTGTGTAACAAAATAAACTTGGTTTGGCTCTTGTTGTCGCCTCTGTTTTTTAACCAACAGCTGTTCTCTACCAAATTATTTTACTCTATTGTAGGCTATATCTAGAGTCTTATGTTTATACCCTCTTTTCTTAAACCTTTGAACCATGTCTTGAGCATTTTTTTCAAAGACTTCTTCAGAATCACATGTGCGTTTAATCCTTAATTATACTATTTTTAAATGTATTATTTTATCAGTCGTTATTGCGCTGGCTTCAAAACAGCAGTGTGCACGCCACTTCACCTGGGGCGCTGTTACTTTGTTCAAACGAAATATTTACAGCAGATTGTACGACCTGAAGAAGACACATCTTTGTTGGGATAACTCTCTCTATCTCTTTCCCATTTGAGTCGCATTTATACAAAATTGATATACCAAAAAGGCTCGAATGGCGACAGAGAGCGAAGAGAACGGCACCGAAATGCAAACTGAGGTCTGAATATGTTGTCACATGGAGCCAGTGAAATATTAGCGCTGAAGCTATTGCTAGCAAGCACTATGACTGATTAATTTAGTTTGTCAGTGCCTTTATTGGGATCACACTTTTAATCAAATCCGTTTTTTAAATGATATGCCTTATGATAGATTATTATTTTTGAAAAGAACAATTATATGTGGCTAAATATTCTGACCCCATTGAATTGGATCAATATGTTTTAACTGTTAGCTATTTTTTGTTGATGTCAATCATGTTGTGTCTCAGGTGGACGAGTCTGTTTATTCGCTGGCTCGGTGCAAGCTGGAGAACCTCCTCAATAAGAGTATGAGGATTCGGATGACAGACGGGCGGACGCTAGTGGGGCTCTTCCTGTGCACAGACCGAGACTGCAACGTCATCCTGGGATCTGCACAAGAATTCCTCAAATCTACAGGTACCCAGTGCACCCCAGGTACACACCTAATGCTTTATCAAAACTTAATCATTATTATTAATGATGGTGAAATGAAGATTTGTGAAGTAATGAGGCTTTCCCCTCAGTCGTAAATTACTCGCAGCTTTTCAACACGGTGCACTCTAACGATATCTTGTGGTCAAAAGGTGGAAAAGCTACCTTTCCCAATTTTTTTATTTATTTTTTATTTATTTTGTTTTATGTTATTAATCACTTTGTGCTATGAAAACCACAAAGCAATAAAATCATCAGTGTTAGTGTTGATGTTTACACAATGTATTAAAAAATGAGAGATTAATTAATTTATGAAAGAAAATAATTAATACATATGACCAAGCGGCAACCTCCCCGTCTCTCTCTCTCTCTTGAAGCCAACACGGAAGTGAATTAAACTGCAATCTATCGAGTGGCTGCTTGAGGCAGGCTGCAGAAATCTGTATCTCCTAGTGATGGGAAGTCCGGTTCTTTTCCGCGAACCGGTTCAAAAAAATGGTTCACCAGTTCTTTTACGTCATCACGTAATGACGTCAATTCTATCATCCCGGCGGATAAAAATACTTCAAATTAAAGGCATTTGTAATCATAACTTCAGTTAAATAATAGTACACATCATCATAATCATCTTGGATAAGTTTCTTACATTTACATTTTGAAAACAGACCCTGCTGAAGCTAGGCGATGTGCTAACGCGGATGTTTTATATGATTTAAATATATAAAATGCATAAATGGTCTTCATCATTTTATTTGTTATTAAATAAACTTACATTTCGCCGATTCGCCCTCTCATTTAAGTCCTGGGTTCACCCGTACTACTGCGTGCTCGTATATCAGCACAGGATCAGCCGGCCGAAAGAAAGTTCTGTTCAGTGCTATCACGCATGCGCATTGCGCAGTATCTCCAGCTCATCGGTTCTCCGAACGTGTCCGAAAGAAACAGTTCTCGGTTCTGTACTAGCACAAGAACTGCAACAACCTCTTCGGCGGTCACTCGAGACGAGTATGACTGTCCTCTCCGTTGGGTCACCTTATTTGTGGATCCTCAGTCAGGTGGCTGTAGAGGCCAATCCTTGATCCACAGATTCTACTGCAGTGTTGGCATTGAAAGGTTGAGGTGTTGTGTTGTGGTTGAGCCTTTCTCTGTTTGTCCTTGCGTTGCTTCCGCTTTGCATCTGCGGCGCAGCGAAGTTCTGTTTCGTGGTGTGCTGCACCTTCAAGCACTGCCTTTCTCCAATATGACCTGTTAAATGCTAGATTCTCCCAGTCGCCAGATGTGATGTTAAACTTTTTTAGGTTGGTCTTAATATTGTCCTTAAAGCGTTTCTTTGGCCCACCAGGGGCTCGCTGTCCTTCCTTTAGCTGGGAGTACAGGATCGGCTCGAGAACCATAGCATAGGCCTGTGTTTGCTGAGCTGAAACCTGAATATACAGACGACAAAACTAAAAAAATCGATGCATGTCTGTCTCCAATATAGCCTTCTGTAGCCTATACAGTATCATGTTTATAATGTGTTACTGTTAACATAACGAATTAAACATGTATGTTTAATTTCTTATGTTAACACATTATAAACATTTACTAAGCAGTGCACCATTAAAACCTTGGCAAGAGTTTACATCAAATATTTATATTGTTACATAGAAATTAAATGAGCTGTTCCTGAAAATATTATTTTAGTATAATTATAAATGTTTAGTTTGAGAGTTTTAGAATCCAATCATTGTTCCCAATCGTTAAAATAATACAGTGATAATACAGTAATTATGTGATAAACATGTTTCCAAAATGTTTTATTTTGTTACACTTACTGATGTTCAACTAAAGACTTGGAAACATACATTTCGTCCCTGAAAAAAATGCACGCATGCTCAGCTCATCAACTCATCAGTTCTCAATATGTCGCATGTGTCCTAAAGAAACAGTCGGTTCTGTACTGGTTATCCGACCGCTGTACGTTCGGTAGTACACGCATGCGCAGTATCAGCTGCTCGTGCTCATCACTTCTCTCAGCACCAACATATGTCTCCGTTCAGTGAACTTTTTGAGTTACTGGATTCTTGCCGCTGCTTTCACTGCTAGTCGTTTGTCTGCTGTCTGTTAGCGTCACCCTCAGCTGTGTTTGTGCTTTTCCGGGATTATTTCATACAATTTAATACATGTATTATACCTTCGCCCGTGCACGCCATTGGATTCCGTCGTGTTGAGAGAATAACCAGTGCTGTGTTTCCAGTTGTTTCCCTCACATGGATTAATGGATGTCTGATGATTTCAGTGCTTTCTCTCCGTCCATGCAATAGATGCACACCTTTGAATGAGCGCGGATTTCTAGTTCATTTACTTGAAGTTCTGAGGTAATATCTTTGGTTTGACCCATCTGAGAAACTGAGAGGCGGCCAAAATCAGATTGTAAAATAGACTGAATTAAAGCTCTTTACGAACTTGACGTGAGATGCCGACTGACGTGTGCTTGCCTTGAATCACTGTCACATGCACAAGCTTTGAGCAATATTGTAAGTAATTAATACATTTTTAACTAGCAGAATGCATCACGATGCACATAGTTGACTGCTTGTATGTTGTGAGAAATGTGTGTGATCTGTGTTATGTACTTGTATACATGCTCTTAACTAATTGCCCCTTGTGTGAGATTAATAAAGTTGATTAAAAAAGTAAAGTAAATAGTATCACTTTTAGTTGCGTCTTAATTATTATAATATTTCGAAGGGCAAAACATGAACTTTAAGCATTGGCTTTACTTTTTCAATCAGCTGTCAATTCAGCGGCAGTAGCATAGCATTAGCACCTCAGCTCCACCCGCGTCCCGCCTCTTTGCCCATTTTAATTTATCCGGTAGTGACGAGAGGTGACGCACTGCCAAGATGGAGACGGCCGGCCCCGCCCACTTTAGGCTTCAAAAACGCTTTTCAGAAACCTATGGGTGACGTCACGGACACTACGTCCATATTTTTTTACAGTCTATGCATAGGACAAATTAACTCTGCTTTATGTAACAAATGCAGCCTTAAAGGAACACTCCGACTTTTTGGGACTTTAGCCTATTCACCTTACCCTCCAGAGTTAGATAAGTCCATACATACCTTTTTCATCTCCGTGCGTGCTATAAGTCTGTTTGACGCACCCACCGCTAGCCTAGCTTAGCACAAAGACTGGATGTGAATGGTTGCAGCTTTCATACTAATCCAAATGAGTGGCAAAATAACGCAAACGTTTTCCTATTTACATGTTGTGATTTGTATAGTCACAGAATGTACAAATAACACAGTCAAATGAGACACAGACATCTTTTAACCGTATAAAACCTGGGAACTATTCTCTAAAGGCGAAGCACTGCTACTTTGACGGAGTAATAACCGCATCACCTGAGACACGCAGTGGTGAGGAGCGGAGAGTTCGCTCAGTGTTTGGGTAACAGAGTCAGCAATTTATAAATAGTAAAAGCGTAGTTTACAGTCATGGGTTTTTGCTCTATTGTAAATAGCTGTGACTGTAAACAGGGGAGGTAATACCATGTTTCACAGAATTTCAACTAAAAACGCTGACTGGATGAAGAAATGGCTAACTTACTCTGGATATTTATCCAAACACACCTAAATAGATTATCAAGGGACATTATGTTTGCTCGGTACATTTCAATGGACGACTATTTTGAAAAAATGGAATTTACCACACGGACCATAATGTGCTGAAGGATACGGCCATCCCATCTATAGCACAGACAGGACAATTGGATCACCTGCGGCTGAGGTAAGTGTTCCGTTATGTTTTTAGATGACCTACTGTAACAGTGCCATTAGCCAGAGCTAATGTAACGTTAGTGACACTATGATTAGGGTATGAATATGTTTTTATCTTGATGCGGTGCGGACGCGCTTGGAAAAAAAACGAGCGCGTTCACCACGTTGAACTTGCACCCTGCGCGCGGCGTGCCTAGTAGCCTAAATTTGAAATAACCATGGAAATAACGAACTTGAGCGTGCAAAAGGGTACGATAGGCTGTGAGTTCATTGTGCAAAAACAATTTGTGCTATTACTTTTCCCGTATTCTATCCTATAGTAATGCAATTATACTGTATATTATATACTGTTGAATACATTTGGTTCAGCTAATAAATTGCATTTAAAATATATTGATTCCTGTAATAATAATTATTTATTCATGTGATATTTATAAATCTGGGTGCGTTTTTGGTTGGAAATCAATGAAACATGGTACCTGGTCTCCCCTGTTTATTGTCACAGCTCATACAATAAAGCAAACACCCATGATAAACTATGCTTTTCTATCTAACGTTAATTGCTGACTCTGTTACCCAAACACTGAGCGAACACTCTGCTCCTTGTCACGGTGCGTCTCAGGTGATGGTTATCCCTCTGCCCAAGTAGCAGTGCTTCGCCTTCAGAATTATTTATACGGTTAAAAGATGTCTGTGTCTCATATGGCCTTGAAATTTGCACACTCTGTGACTATAGAAACCACAACATGTAAATAGGAAAACGTTTGCGTTATTTTGTCACTCATTTGGATTAGTATGAAAGCTGCAACCATTCACATCCAGTCTTTGTGCTAAGCTAGGCTAGCGGTGGGTGCGTCAAACAGACTTATAGCACGCACGGAGATGAAAAAGTGCGTGCATGCTAGACAGAACAGACTGTGCTTCAAACTGTATAGTGCGCGCACGAGGGAGAGAGCAAGATATTTGCATGTGTGTGCCTCATGACACAGAGACTCAGGGACCGAAATCCGAAATCTTTGTTCTTATTTGGTCTGATTACTACCGTTTACGTCAGAACCGGTTCCCTATTGGCACTGAGTTTTGGTACCCAACCCTAGCTCCGACATTTGCGTACAACCTATTCCTAAGCTACGGATGGCGCTAACCTCATTATTGTCTTCTACTTCACACGCGTTACTTATGTTTCACAGTCTATGTTCACACACATTGTTGAGTCCAGAGCCGGCACCAGCCGAGCGCTGATGAGGGGGCGTCTGAAATACCGAGAAGAGCATACCGTGTTGGCTGGCGCTGACGGTGGAGATCCACTGTTGCAACACGACTGTTGCAAGGCCTCCCCACGTTGATGGGGGTTGTACGTTGATGGGCAGTCCTCAAGTTTACCTCTATGGGCGTGATTTTGAGCCAGCGGCCAGTCTAGAACAAAGGACTTAAACCGATCCAGTGTTTCCCCTAGAAATTTTTTCAGCAGCGGTGCTGTTAGGTGCCGGAGGTTGTTACCAAGCCGCGGTGGGCGGGGTGGGGCTGTGGGCGGGGCGGTGTGCGGTTTGGGGAATTGCACCTCCGGGAGAATTTTTTTTTAAATAACCCCTTCAACCATGAGTTTGAAAAATGTAAATACATTTTCCATACACATTAGATCCATCTGCATGACAAGTTCCATCATTACGCTTATTCACTGCGTCCTAAACCTACGCCTTTATTGTAAGAGGTTAGCGACCCCTAGCGGCGGAGAAAAATACATAATGTAGCTTTAATGATATTTTGACAGTTAAGAGGTCGTTATACTATAAAAAATAACCTGTAAGTTTTAAAACTCAAACTAAAATGTAGAAATTGATAGGGGAAAAATGAAACGTCACAACCCAGAAAAAGATTATTTACAATTTATTGAACATTTTTTCTTAATGGCAAAGGCCACACCCAATCTGTGAGCACTTAATTTTTCTGGGTTTTTCAGATGTGTGTGAGTGACAGTGATACTATTTTATGTTTTTGCAAGAAGCCTTATGCTCATCTAGCCTGCATTTATTTAATCAAAAATACAGAAAAAAACAGTAGCCTAATATTGTGAAATACTATTACATGATGTTATTTTTTAATAATAAAAGAAACTTTAAAAAAAGAGCAGATATCATCATATTAGAATGTAGGGCTGGGTATTGACACAAATTTCACAATTCGATTCGATTTCGATTCATAAGCTTGCAATTCGATTTTCGATTCCGTTTCGATTCAATATTAATTATTTTGGATATCAGACAGTTACAATAAATGGCTAATTTTCCCAAGGAAATCAAATCTCTTAACTAATGCTGTAAACTATGGGAGTCTAGTTGTAGTAGCCTGCTAGGCTTTATTAGCCTAATATGAAGGTAATAATGAACTGTTTTGTAGCTATACAAACACTTAAATTACACTTTTATTTATTTTTATAATAAGAAGATTATATAAACATTTAAATGGTGACTGTCATAAAAACTTGCCAGATTTATTCCAGTGTTTCCCCTACAATGTATTCAGCAGCGGCGCAGCGCCGCCGCTGGATTTTCAGCGCCGCTGCAAAATCTTTTCATGATCAGCAATATCATAACATTCACTTAATTCACTTATACACCTTAAAACACAGACATGGCGACCGGCAGCGCTGCTAATGTGGCTCTGAATCCACTTGTTGACAAGAACGGAGGAAAGAGCCATATATGGAAATATTTTCGATTAGGCTAATGTCACGTTGCCATAAGGGGCCGTTCGTTAATTTAAATAAGGCATACGCGCTCCACTCAGAATAGAAGTGACGCGGTGGCGGCGCGCTCGTTTATCCAATCGCGCCTCTGTTCAAGGTTGCATAGCAACGAGAGACTCCACGGGACAGCGAGCACTTGTGGAAAGGAGAAAGCGGTACGAACTGTTTCCATGAGCCGGACGAGGAAGTATCACCTACTGCTCATAGTCCTGATCTCTCTTCTGGCTTAATAATACCAGTCACAGCGCGAAATAAACATGAATGAGCATCTGAAAGTGTGTTAAAGATAGAGTACAACTCATCCAAATCCGTATCATGTCACATTGATTCGCTCAATCAGCGTTTCAACCGTGGAAAGACGTCAGTTAAACAGCTTGTAATCAATGTCATGTATCGTCATATTTACCTCAGAAAACCCACATAAACTCGTTAGTCAGCTAGAAAAATAACTCTAGAGAGGAGCATTTTGCTAAATATATACACCATATTACATATGCATTATAATCTTAATGTTCTTCAATATTTAATGCATATTTGAATACAGTGTTTCCCCTAGAAATTTTTTCAGCAGCGGTGCTGTTAGGTGCCGCCGTGCCGGAGGTTGTTACCAAGCCGCGGTGGGCGGGGCGGGGTGGGGTGGGGCTGTGTGGTTTGGGGAATTGCACCTCCGGGAGAATTTTTTTTTAAATAACCCCTTCAACCATGAGTTTGAAAAATGTAGAAATACATTTTCCATACACATTAGATCCATCGGCATGACAAGTTCCATCATTACGCTTATTCACTGCGTCTTTGTTATTGTAAGAGGTTAGCGACCCCTAGCGGCTGAGAAAAATACATAATGTAGCTTTAATGGGGTCATGAACAGAGAATTCAAATTTTCCTTAATATTTTGACAGTTAAGAGGTCGTTATACTATAAAAAATAACCTGTAAGTTTTAAAACTCAAACTAAAATGTAGAAATTGATAGGGGAAAAATGAAACGTCACAACCCAGAAAAAGATTATTTACAATTTATTGAACATTTTTTCTTAATGGCAAAGGCCACACCCAATCTGTGAGCACTTAATTTTTCTGGGCTTTTCAGATGTGTGTGAGTGAGAGTGATACTATTTTATGTTTTTGCAAGAAGCCTTATGCTCATCTAGCCTGCATTTATTTAATCAAAAATACAGAAAAAACATGTCACTTCTATTCTGAGTGGAGCGCGTATGCCTTATTTAAATTAACGAACGGCCCCTTATGGCAACATTAGCCTAATCGAAAATATTTCCATATATGGCTCTTTCCTCCGTTCTTGTCACCAAGTGGATTCAGAGCCACATTAGCAGCGCTGCCGGTTGCCATGTCTGTGTTTTCAGGTGTATAGACCATTTCACAAGATGTAAACAACACTGGTCCAGAAACACTTCCTGTTTCAGTTTGTAACTGTTTTCTTTATTTCACATGTAAAGAAAACATCTTAAAGATGTTGGTTTAACTTTTTGATTCAGTTTTAAATGTTCTGTTGGTTGTATTTTATCCCAGCTTTTATTTAGTGTTAAACTGAAACAGGAAGTGCTTCTGGACCAGTGTTGTTTACATCTTGTGAAATGGTCTATAAGTGAATGAAGTGAATGTCATGATATTGCTGATTTTGCAGCGGCGCTGAAAATCCAGCCGCGGCGCTGCGCCGCTGCTGAATACATTGTAGGAGAAACACTGGATGCATAGCCTACTGTTACAGACGAAATAGATTATAAATATATAAAAATATATAAATATTGTCCTTGCATTCTTTCTTGTGTGACACCTGAATGAAAGGCCAATTATGTGGGTCTTTGTCTCCTCAGGTGAGAACCACCTAATATGAGGGAGTTGGGCTGTTCCCATTCACATATTGCCTTTCCCAGTAATTTTTTTTTCTCAATTTCAAACAACTCACAGTTTTATGTGAATGATTAGGCAGGATGATTTTTAGATAATTTTAAAGAAAAAAAACTCTAGGCCACAACATCCATTAGTCAAAAGTCTTGTGGACACATATTTAGTATGTGTTTTGTGGCCTTATTTCAGAAACTTTAATTTTTAGTTTTTTCAATAACCATGCATAAACAATATTCTCTCAAAAATACAAACATGTACATACATGTTGCTAACATATTATGGTAGCCCTGTTTGTGCTAAATAGTGTAATTTCACCTGTGCCTGTGCCATGTTTTTAAGCTACTGAAAAAACACAAATGTCAGGGCATGTCAAAACATCTCAAGGACCCCAAAACACCTTAGACCCCAGCGGGTTAAAGCAGGCCCTAAAAATATAGCCACAGTGTTTTACAATTTTCTTTTTTTTTCTATATTTGAAAAGCCTGGCTTGTTGTGCAATATTGTGTTAGGCTTTATGTCCTAGGCTATACCTATTGTAATTTAAGTTATATGTTTGTGCTCTGTGGCTATAGTGTCCTTTTAATTCTTATTTATTTTTATTTGATTTTATTTAATTCTTTTTTGGATAGTTATTCATTTTCTTTTAAAGTTTTGTTGGCAAAAAAATAAACAAACAATAAACATCCAGTCAATAGTATGTACAGTGTTGTAATAAGCTATGTTACAAAGGTGTAGGTTTCATAGGTTTATTAAATAACTGCACATTTAAGTTAATTAGTTACTTTTGACTTTTCACAAAACAACTTTCGGAACTTGGCCAAACCAGACGAACTAATCATTTGTCTTTCCGGTACTGACAGCATAGTCTCTATGGGACTGACGGGAAGAACAAAAGAATCGGACCCGTCCCGAACCCGAAGACTCGAGACTAATAATTTCTGTCGTGGCTTAATGTACATTATGCAATGCAGGGCTCCAGACTAACTTTTTTTACTAGGAGCACTGTTACCCCTGACTGAAAATTTTAGGAGCGCAAGCAAAAAATTTAGGGGCACACCTTAAATAAGCTTGCAACGCAATTATTCAAATTTCCCACAAAATAACTGTAATACTGACAAATTTTTAATAATAAATAGACTTAACATTATGATATGCTGTTTTATTTTAACTTCACAGGGCTCCAGACCCAAAGTTGAGGGCAGCATCACCTCAAATGAGAACTCACAGTTCTATTAAAAAAAAAAAAAAAAAAAAAAAAAAAATCTGGTAGCACTGGGGCTAACAATAAATCACTAAGCTTAATTTAGGGTGTAGATGAAATTAACTTTAGTTTTTATCATTTATAATGTCTTAATATTAATTCATAAAAGTAGTGAAAATATGTATATGGAGTGAAAATAGCCAATAAACATCCTACTGTTTACAATGGTATTATTATTATTATTTTAAGTGTTTAAATAAGAGTTTTCCAACATCTTAAAATTGTTCGTTTAAGGACAATCTTTAAAGGATGAACAAAAAATGTGTTGGTATGGTAATCACATAAAAAATACAAAAAAAATAAAACATTTATATATGATATTATTGAAGTGCTGGGAAAGGATGTGTAGTAGGCTACTTACACATTATCATATTTATGGTAAGAGTTAACTTGCCTAAATTCATGGTTCTGTTAGGCTGATTTCCACGTCAGCGCTGTTTGATCTGATATGGTTTATAACAGAACTCTGCGCCGAATCGGAGTGTTCACTGGATCTCGTGGTGTTAATGTTATTAATTCTGAGGCGAATTCAATGGATTTCTTCACTGGCTCTAGTAACAGTGTTGCGTGAGCGAGATCGGCCCGCGACTGGCAAGTTCGGGGCTTTATTTTGTCAATGGTTCGGATTGCTGCTGCAGCTGAGTGGCGTATTTTCGTTCCACTTTCATTTTGTTTGCATTCGTTGCTAGGTAACGACTAAAGAGTCGATAGATCGCTGATTGCTCAGATGCACATCAGTTTGTGATATTTGTTTCCGTCTCCTTCCCACAAACGTTTACGCGCGCTATTCTTGTCACAGATTCATTGACGCGCCTCTTCCACGCTTTACCATGCGTTTAACGTGTGGCAAATTTACTGGTCGCACATGTGCGACTGGATGTAAAATTCAGTCGCACACTCTCAATTTTTGGTCGCAAAATGCGACCATTTGGTCGCAGTCTGGAGCCCTGCAATGTTGCACACATCAGGGTTCCAGACTGCGACCATTTTTTGAGAATATGCAAGTTACAATTTTATGTGGTCGCATTTGTGCGAGTGGACGCTCACACAACAGAACGCCGTTGTATCAGCTGCTGCAGTCCTTTAACTTATGTTCAAAATGAAGGAGTAGGCACCATCATGAATCCATTTTCAAACCGTGTTTTTGACTTATCCTGAATCACTACGGTACGCATATAATAAGTGTTTATATTCTGACTCTTTTATCCCGGGTCTCGGATGTGGAGTTGCCCAGTGCCTGCGTGACTCGCCATAGACATTGATGGAGAGAAGTAGCTCCGGCTACAGTGTTCTTCCGCAAGACATGTGCAGTTTATTTATTGAAGAACGTAGACGTCACGCGCATTGCACACTGATGGTGGAACGCGCCAATTACGATTTCACGAATTAAGGCATATAAAAATGAAAATGTCTCACGAAAAACAGCGTGCCCCTTTCTACGTCTTTTCAGCGTTAGATGAGAGTAATCGCTCGACTAAGGAAAAGGAAATTATTATAAAATGCAGAAGGAGTGTGAGATTTCTGATTTTTGTTACAACTATAAACTTTGATAATGAAAAATCTGTATTAGCTTATTATAATACTCTATTCTTTTAAAATGTAATGCATACATTTACATTTTTAATGATTTTTAAAAGATAGAAAGATGATGCTGATAGAAAGATGATGATGATAGATAGATAGATAGATAGATAGATAGATACAGAAGATTATGATTAAAATGTAAATAGATAGATTGTGTATAATTCAAATGTAAAATGCTTAACATTACTGATTAAAATTACTGTCCAAAATCCATGAAAATCCTGAAATTTGGCAATGATAATTAATATATTACAGGTATGCTGCAACCCAGAAAGCCTTTGCTAGCTTTGGTCCATTTAAAACCACTATTCATCAGCATGCATTGTTTAATCCAATAGCGTGTAGCAAAAAAAAAGAAAGAAAAAAAATAAGGTTTTGACCAAATCAAATGCTCATGTGACCAAATGAGAAAGTTGGTAGCACCAGTTCAACCACTGGAAAAGTTAGTCTGGAGCCCTGCGCATACGCGGTCAACACAAAATGAACGAATCACTCGAGACAACTCGGTAGTCCCAAACAAGGGGGTAATCCATCAGCTGGAAGCTGAAGCTGCCTCAAGGGGCCGCCATTGTAGCTGGCTATCACCTGCTGTTAGCATCCCATTGACTCCCATTCATTTTGGCATCACTTTGACAGCGAATAACTTTACGTCTGAGGCGTCCAAAGACTCCATTTATCCATTATTTATTTCTAAAGAAACATGACAATGTATAAAAGGCTCCATTACTTTGTATGTTATGTTATGGCCCCGTAGAAGCCGTTCTTATAAAAATAGGCTAAAAATTGCGTCATAACCACTCGACTGTCCGTCGCACAGTAGAGAAGTTACCTTATAGACAGCAGGAGAAGCTCGCACAGCCTCGCAGGCAATCTTTTACTGTCTATAGTCAGCCCATGGCATAGATAGAAGCAAAATGTCAAAATAATTAATCAGAATACTTACCAAAAGTTGCTCCAGGTCGCACTCTCTCCGTTGAAATCAACGGGGTCACTGTGTCCATTTTTTTTACTGTCTATGGTCCCGAATCATATTAAAGATTCATTCAAAATGAACGAATCGCTCATGAACGATACATCACTATTAACCCTCTATAACCGACGGAAGCGCCGGCGCTCCGGTTTGTGTGTGTCTGTTTAAGAGCCTATAGACACTGAAACCAAATGGCTAGCTCAATCATTCTTTTTGCATACAAAACCAGAGAGGTAACATGTTCAGATCAAGCCTCCAACATGCTCATGTTGCGTTGTTTTAATAATGAGTCTGTACAAATTGCGTAATATGCGTTTACAAAAATAAAAAACACACAAAAATGCATTGCATGTCTTTGCACATATTCTGTAGATCTGCCAACATGACATCATGACTTTTGCGTAAACATACACGCCACTTTCGAGTCAGGTGGCGTGTTATCTCTACGCATTTTGAGCTATCCGCGTGTATCCGCGTGTATGCGTGTATGTCTACGCCATTAACGTCCGTGTCATTCCGCGTGTCTGTACATGCAGTCAAATCTCCAGTCATAAATGCCATTAACCCCAGTGACGGTTAAGTTTAAGGATGGGGTTGAGGTAAATCATATCTTTTTTTTACCTAGGATGGTTAGGGAACAGTCATAAATGCCATTAACCCCAGTGACGGTTAGGTTTAGGGACGGGGTTGAGGTAAGTCATATATTTATATAACGTTAAGTCAACGGCGTTCATAAACACGCTGAAAGGCGATTATGCGTCTTGATAGCACGCCAAAAATGGAAATACGAATTGGCGTGGCATACACACGCTACTTCATGAGATCAGTCTGGATCTGCGATTGATAGTTACATCTTCCGATGGCTTATTGACGTATCACGTTCTGTGCACTATGACCCCAGCGTGTGTCGCATGATGTGACGTCAAAAGCTGCATCATTTGACCATGCATTTGACTCCCATCTGCTATATGTTCCCTCTTATCGTTATTGTCTTTTTACCATTGCTTCATTCTATCATTTCCTTCTCATTTATACACTCGCAAATACAAGCACATTCACACACGCACACACACAGACACACACGCAACGTTATGACTAAATGAAAGTACACGGACGTGAAGTTTTTGGAAATACTAATTGCGTCCGATGACGCTGAACTCTCCGTCTGCTCATCGGCTTTATTTATTTATTTATTTTTTTTTATTATTAATTGTTCTGACAGGGTCTATTTATTTTATATTCTAACCAATTCAGTGTTCAATCAATATTTAAATGCAAAATGTTATCTGTTTGACCACAAATGTAATTGAATATTTTACATGGCATTTTTACCCCCTTTTTTTTGAATGAGTGTAAAAATGAAAAAAAAAAAAATTAAATCTTAAAAACTAATTTATGTAATCAGTTCAAATCAATTCTGTATAGTTTTAAATTGTTTTATGCATGTTTTTCACATTGACAAGTTTACGGTTTAGATTTATCCATTTTTTGTATTGATTAAAATATGTAGAATAAAAAAAAGGTTTTCTTTTTGTTTATTGCACTTTTGAGATTTATCTAGTTACTATTGATGTATTACAAACATAGCCTTCAAATTGGGAGAGTAAGGATTATTTTGATGTATGGCATATGAAAATGCTCAAAAGAATGACAGCACAGCATGTAAAAATAGAAAGATAGAAATAGAAATACTCTGGTGGAATTGTTCTATGGCAGGTCATGAAGAGTTAAAATGATCCCAAAATTAACATAATCTATTGCGTTGATCACAAGATATTCCTCATGGAGGAACAATTTTAATTAAAGCTGCAAGCAGCGATGGGCGGGCCCTCGCACCTGTAGCGCGTTGGGGTGTGAGTCAGCCGCATTGCATATTCTGCGGCTCAGCCGGTGCGGCTGTGAATTTGGTTCGCTGCTTCGTTAAAGGTCACTTCCTGTTGCCAGCAGGTGGCGCTATGACTGTGGGTGAATGTAGGCATGTAGATTTGTTCGGGGCGGGACTCTTGTCAAATGTGTAAAATTTCGTGCAGATCTGGGCATTTACAGCCAAGTTACTACAACTTCCTGTTTCATGGCGAATCATCGACGCCACGGACACGCCCATGAACGACAACGCGCAGATAGCTCAACTTTACATCGACAATGCCTTTAGAAGAAACAGAAGAAATATGAAGTCGATCAGACTAAATCCCTAGGAGGAGTTAGTTAAAGTACACAATGAGTAAATCATCCAAAATTGGCAGTAAAATTAGCAATGGCGGACTTCCTGTCGAGTTTAGGGAATCGCTCCAAGAGACTTTTCTGTGCGTCTGGACATGATAGATGTACCACAGAAATGTCGTACAGGTCGGTCAAACATGCGGCCGGGGCTGCTTCGTTAAAGGTCACTTCCTGTTGCCAGCAGGTGGCGCTATGACTGTGGGTAAATGTCGGCATGTAGATTTTTTCAGGGCGGGACTCTTGTCAAATGTGTCAAATTTCATGCAGATCTGGGCATTTACAGCCAAGTTACAACAACTTCCTGTTTCATGGCGAATCATCGACGCCACGGACACGCCCATGGACGAAAACGCGCAGATAGCACAACTTTACATCGTCAATGCCTTTAGAAGAAACAGCAGAAATTTGAAGTCGATCAGACTAAATCCCTAGGAGGAGTTAGTTAAAGTACGTAATGAGTAAATCATCCAAAACTGTCGGTAAAATTAGCAATGGCGAACTTCCTGTCGAGTTTAGGGAATCGCTCCAAGAGACTTTTCTGTGCGTCTGGACATGATAGATGTACCACAGAAATTTCGTACAGGTCGGTCAAACATGCGGCCGGGGCTGCTTCGTTAAAGGTCACTTCCTGTTGCCAGCAGGTGGCGCTATGACTGTTGGTGAATGTCGGCATGTAGATTTGTTCAGGGCGAGACTCTTGTCAAATGTGTCGAATTTCGTGCAGATCTGGGCATTTAAGGCCAAGTTACTACAACTTCCTGTTTCATGGCGAATCATCGACGCCACGGACACGCCCATGGACGAAAACGCGCAGATAGCACAACTTTACATCGTCAATGCCTTTAGAAGAAACAGCAGAAATTTGAAGTCGATCAGACTAAATCCCTAGGAGGAGTTAGTTAAAGTACGTAATGAGTAAATCATCCAAAACTGTCGGTAAAATTAGCAATGGCGGACTTCCTGTCGAGTTTAGGGCATTGCTCCAAGAGACTTTTCTGTGTGTCTGGACATGATCGATGTACCACAGAAATTTCGTACAGGTCGGTCAAACATGCGGCCGGGGCTGCTTCGTTAAAAGTTACTTCCTGTTGCCAGCAGGTGGCGCTATGACTGTTGGTGAATGTTGGCATGTAGATTTGTTCAGGGCGAGACTCTTGTCAAATGTGTCGAATTTCGTGCAGATCTGGGCATTTACAGCCAAGTTACTACAACTTCCTGTTTCATGGCGAATCTTCGACGCCACGGACACGCCCATCGACGAAAACGCACAGATAGCACAACTTTACATCGTCAATGCCTTTAGAAGGCACAGCAGAAATTTGAAGTCGATCCGACTAAATCCCTAGGAGGAGTTCGTTAAAGTACGGAGTGTGTAAATCGTCCAAAAATGGCCGCCAAATTCAAAATGGCGGACTTCCTGTCGAGTTTAGGGTATGGGTTCTTGAGGCTTTTTTGTGCATCTTGATATGATACACGTCCCCACCAAATTTCGTGCATGTAGGTTGAACGTGGACGAGGGGCTAATTTTTTCCAATTTTCTAGGTGGCGCTAGCGTGCCATTTTGCCACGCCCATCCGCGAAACCCACAAAATACGAAATTTTTCACCAGTCCTGACATGCGTGCCGAATTTGGTGAGTTTTTGAGCATGTTGCAGCCCCGAAAATGGCGCTTACTTTGCAGAAAAAAAAAAAAAATTAAAGCTACAAGCAGCGATGGGCGGGCCCTCGCACCTGTAGCGCCTCGGGTTGTGAGGCGGCCGCGTTGCATATTCTGGAGCTCAGCCGGTGCGCCTGTGAATTTACTACGCTTCATTAAAGGCCACTTCCTGTTGCCAGCAGGTGGCGCTATGACTGTTGGTGAATGTCGGCATGTAGATTTGTTCAGGACGGGACTCTTGTCAAATGTGTAAAATTTCTTGCAGATCTGGGCATTTACAGCCAAGTTAATACAACTTCCTGTTTTATGGCGAATCATAGACGCCACGGACACGCCCATCGACGAAAATGCGCAGATAGCACAACTTTACATCATCAATGCCTTAAGAAGGCACAGCAGAAATTTGAAGTCGATCTGACTAAGTCCCTAGGAGGAGTTTGTTAAAGTACAGAGTGTGTAAATCATCCAAAAATGGCGGTAAAATTAGAAATGACTTTCTGACTTCCTGTCGAGTTTAGGGCATTGCACCAAGAGGCTTTTCTGTGCGTCTGGACATGTTAGATGTACCACAGAAATTTTGTGCATGTCGGTCAAACATGCGGCGGGGGCTGCTTCATTAAAGGTCACTTCCTGTTGCCAGCAGATGGCGCTATGACTGTGGGTGAAAGTCGGCATGTAGATTTGTTCAGGGCGGGACTCTTGTCAAATGTGTAAAATTTCGTGCAGATCTGGGCATTAACAGCCAAGTTACTACAACTTCCTGTTTCATGGCAAATCATCGACGCCACAGACACGCCCATGAACGAAAACGCGCAGATAGCTCAACTTTACATCGTCAATGCCTTTAGAAGGCACAGCAGAAATTTGAAGTCGATACGACAAAAGCTTTTTTTAAACAGGATCCTCTTCCTGTCCTATCGTTGTAAAGTGGTTTAGTTGTTCTGGAGGGGCCATAATTGAAGCTGAATCATAAGACACCATAGAGGATTGTACATTTATAATTGTGTTTCGGATGCTTTCTATTTTCTCATTGAAGTAATTCATAAAATCATTACTACTAAACTGTAACGGTATATTTTGCTCTGGTGATGTCTGTTTATTTGTTAGTCTAGCCACGGTGTTAAATAAAAACCTTGGATTATTTTGGTTATTTTCTATTAGTTTGCGGAGATGCTCAGCCCTGGCTGTTTTTGTGTCTTTGTCTTTTTATAACGTGACATGCTGTCTTTCCACGCGATTCTAAAGACCTCTAAATTAGTTTGTTTCCATTTACGCTCTAACTTACGGGTTTCTCTCTTGATAGCATGCGTAGCACTGTTGTACCAGGGTGCTTTAGTTTTCTCTCTAACCTTTTTTAATCTAATTGGTGCAACAATATCTAATGTACTAGTGAAAATGGTGCTTAAACTGCTAGTCATTTCCTCTAATTCATCTGTTTGTTTGGGTTCATTTAGCAGCTTAGATAGATCAGGTAAGCTATTTGAGAATCTATCTATAGTGGTTGGAAGGATTGTTCTGCCTGGTCTCTAACGTGGCGCAACATGACATATTTCAGCAGTACGTAATATGCAAGTCACCATGTAATGATCAGCGACGTCATCGCTTTGCGGTATAATATCTATATCAGTTGGATTTGTTCCATATGATATAATTAAATCTAGTGTATGATTTAGACGATGAGTGGGTGCACTGACATTTTGTTTGACCCCAAAGGAGTTTAATAAGTCTGTAAACGCAGCCCCTAAAGCATCATTTGTATTATCTACGTGTATGTTAAAATCGAACAATTATTGCTTTATCGACATTCACCAATAGATCCGATAGAAAGTCTGCGAACTCTTTTAGGAATTCAGCATATCGCCCTGGAGGTCTATATACAGTAGCCAAGGCTAGAGATAATATGGATTTCCTTCTTACATCTAAGAGCGTAACATTTAGCACAAGTACTCCAAATGAATTAAACCTGTGACCTGTTTTCTGAGTAATATTAAAAATATCTTTATAGATTGTTGCAACACCGCCGCCACGACCAATCAGTAAAGGCTCATGTTTATACCAACTTAAAATTTACCAACTTACCACAAATAATTTGTGCTATAGATACTTTAAACTAGGGCTGGGCGATATGGCCAAAAAATCATATCTCGATATTTTTTGGTCAAATGGCGATATACGATATATATCTCGGTACTTTCTACGTTTTCTATTTAGATAAAGAAAATCTTTATATTAAAAAAAAATAAATAAATATATATATATATATATATATATATACAGTATATTCACATTCGGCCCAATGATATCCTACAAACAATGTTGATATTGAAGGATATGGAAACAAATATAATATAGGCTATGCAATATATTATGTGCAAAAAGCTTTTGTTTTTATATTGACTAAAAGCTAAACTAAAAATGAAAATAAAAACAAAAACAAAAGCACAAACTAATTATATTAGCCTGCATTTGATTACCCCATTATAATCACTTTCACTTTCATTAAAAATATATACTTGTAGGTTTAAAATTCCACATATGGCACATTTATTTTCTCCAACAACAAATATTTTAGCAATATGTTTATTTTAGTCAGAATTATTGCGTACTACGTAGTACTATTCACGCGCATGCGCGCGCCGGCGCTCGTTCAAGGAAGCATGAATTTTAGCGGAGATTCACTTGCAGAAGCTCGTCCTCTTCTGACATGGACATATTTGTTGTGAAATGGACATATTTGCTTTACTTTCTAACATTTACAGATGGAGAATATGTGAAATGTAAGTTGAGCACTGAGGAAAGCACATCTCAAACGCATTAAACAGCGCAAGTATATCTGTCAGTCAGCAACAGTGTCTGTCAGAGCATTTGACAGGGCGGCAAGCTGCCTTAAACTTGTTAACTATATCAAAGTGATTTTGACGCAATTAATATAAGCTTGTGTCATGGTTAGGACAAATTGTACTACGTTGCCTAGCTACTTTCACTGCAGCAGCTCACACTGCAAACTCCGCTATTTTTCAGATGTGCTCATATCAAACTACTGTATCGATATAAACGGTATTGCCTCATTCCATATCGTTTCAAAAAATATAACGATACATCGTACATATTCGATATATCGCCCAGCCCTACTTTAAACCCACAATTAATTTGCTTGTTGAGGAGAGGCAAGGCACCAAGTTCTAAATTTACCAAAGCAGGGGTGATATTTTATATTTTGTATCTCACTATTTTACTAAAAACATGTAATATAGATTACATTTAATATTTAATTTGTAGTATTACTTGAATAATGACAGGAACACCTTTAAAATTCGATAAAATATATATTTATATTTTTAAATGGAAAAATTCACCACTGAGTTGGGACCACTACAGGCCCTTGGTTGATAGTCACATGTAAAACCATGCATGTCTCCTCAGTACCATGGTTAAAAGTTAAAAAAATACATTTATATTTTTTTCCCACAGATTCTTTCTCACAAGGTGAACCCAGAGTGTTGGGACTGGCTATGATCCCCGGCCATCATGTGGTTTCTATAGAAGTGGAATCTGAAAGCCTTCAGACCACCACCCATGGACTCTGACAACTTAAGAGACATTTGGGGTCACCATATGGACTATAGAGAATTTAGTTTCCATGCACACTTTGTATCTGCAACTACAGAGATAGCAGAAGAGCTGGAGTTGTAACCCAATAGGATTTTTCCCAGTGTGTGTGTGTGTGTGTGTGTGTGTTTTTCTTTTTTTCTTCAGGGAAATGCAATACACAGTGGTTTGGACCTCTGTGTTGAAACAAAAATTATTAATAACAGTGTGACTTGTAAACTGTACCCTTTTGCTTGTTTGTTTGCTTTGTGAGCAGTGCACATTGTGTATGTAATTCTATGGATATTGCAATTTTTCAATAAGAGTTTAATAATCAATCTGATATTTGTATGATGTCATTGCACCATTTATTAATATTTCCTCATAACCTCATATCACCAGCAGAGGTCATTCACAGACCTTATTCTTTTACATGTTGATTATAATTGCACATAAACAAAATGACATCTTTCAACTGCTAAAATTACGAGAGTGCAAATAATTATATATGCATACATATATCTCAATACATTACAAAATTAAAAGGATTTTTATTTTACTGAATTCATATCTATGGATATAGAAAAAGAATGACTAAATACCATCTTGGTTATTTAGTTATCCAATATAATTGTCAAGTTAATGTAAAATGAAAATATATACAGTATATTTTAGCATTATCAAAATCTCACTGCTCTTTTCTTGTAAATTCTTGTACACAACAATTATTTACTGCATGCAAATACTTTTATCATTGACCAAATATACAATTATAACTTTAGTTTGCAGTGGATATAAAAAGTCTGCACACCTGGTTTGCGTCACAAAAACAGCTGTTTTTTTTTTGTGATGTAAGAACTGCAAGTTAAATCATATCAAAATCTTTAATGTAAAAATTACATTTTTTACATTTTAAAATTTCATCAGAGAAGCATGGTGGTGGCAGCATCATGCTTTTGAGCTGATTTTTTTTTTTCTTCAGTTGGAACTGGGGGGTGCTTCTCAATACTCAAATTGAGGTGATAGCACTCAAGTTTCCTCGCTCCTCTGACCTCCAGCCTGTGACCTGGAAACCGATTGAATTCAGCCATATTAAAGGACATCTCAGTTAGCTAATTGCACCATGACGAGGCGAGGAACATGGAGTGAGTAAGCATCCAGAGGAGCTGTGCGCTAGGATGCACAGGTGTATCCTATAAAGAAGTTTTTCTTGACGAGAAACCTGGTATAAATTCTCCTCCCCCTTCACATCTGTCATAATACTTTTAATTTATGCTTTACATTTGCAGTTTAAATAAACCATATATCAACAGGGCATCTTGCTTTATTTTTATTATTTATTATTTTTTTAAAGGTCCCATGACATGGGGTTATTTTATTTTTTTATAATGTTTCCTGGGTTGCCTTTTTTTTTTAGATCAAACATAGTCATAATTTAGAAATAAAAGGCAATTTTCCTAGCCTGATTTTAGCCTCTGATTTGAACGCTCTGTTTGAAGGGGCGTGTCTGCTGTGGGATTCAGTGTAGCCAGCCACTGCTGTGATTGGCTGACATGCTTGCATATGCAATAGCTATGTATTACATGCAAAACTTTCTCGAACACTTTTACTACAGCTATTATAGGTTTTTACTTTACAGCTATCGAGATTAACGAATTGTGAAGTTTTTAAGTATTTAGATCTATTCCCATCACATAAAATGTTGCCATGATAAGCATTGAGCAAGCAGATGACAGTGTGTTGATCACGAGAAATAAGGATCTTATCTTTATTGCAACGCAGTTTCTGAACTCTCTGTAATGCTTTCACCAATGCAAACACGATGATGTACATACAAGAGCTTCGTTGTGCAGTGTTGATTCCATAACGAATTGTCCAGATAAACTTGAGCTGTGTGGAAAGATTGTTCTTTGATCGCTTTCTGTATAATTTGTTCAGAATTTAAATAAGATTATTTTCATCCTATTAAAAGAAACGATGTGAAGTTGATATTTTAGTCAATGGCTTGACTTACTAATGCATAAACAGTATTAAACCATTTTGAGAGAAAGATAAACTTACCTGTCTGAACTTGAACAATTAGGCTACACATGAGAAATTGTTGCTTGGTAGCTCGATCGATTTATTTTCAGACGTTCATCGAGTTGAGGAAACAGTTGTCGGTGAAATATTTGGACTATACAAAACTTTGGGAAGTTGTGTCGGCGCATTTCCAGAGAAAAAAAAAACCCATTGTTTCTTCAGAGGCTTGGATGACGGAACTAATCAAATCGTGCTCGCGCGTTCGTACTCCTTAGTTCATTTTCTCATGGGTGAGCCAAATTGGCTTTATGCACAGCTGCACTACTTCCTGAATTTCAGCCAGCTCCTTGTTTCCTGTCTGCCATTATTGGATACATTGATTAATTCAGGTGTGCTTGACCTCAGTAGTCATGGCAACAATAATCAGCCACACCTGTATTAATCAATTTTGCCCAATAATGGCAGACAGGAAACAAGGAGTTGGCTGAAGTTCAGGAAGTAGTGCAGCTGTGCATAAAGCCCATTCTCCGGGCGGGCAAAGCAGAGAAAGGGGAGGTAACCTTTCTCGTTATGAAGTAATAACAAGGAGATTCAAGATCAGCGTGTCTGAGCTGCAGAGAAAAGAAAAATAGCCAAAGCTCGGTTTACACCAATTGAAAATTCTAGACACGAGGGGACCAAATACAGGCTAGGGAACTAATGTTAAAAAACCTCAGAAAGTGAAAATTTCATGTCAAGGGACCTTTAAATAACCAAACTTTAACAACATGACTTTCCCACATATGACCTTGAAGCTACATCAATTATTCCATCTGCCACTGTCAAAAACTTAATTCTTCTACATCTATCATTCTTAACCCTTCACTGACCTTCAACGCTTATATTAGTCAACTCTGTAAAGCTGCAATTTTTTTCAACTTTGCCATATTGCCAAACTCCATCCTTATCACTTGTACACGCGTTAATCACATCTCTACCCGATTATTGTAATGTTCTTTTTTCTGGACTACTTGCACAATCTATCTCGCATTTGCAATATATTCAAAACTCTGCCGCAAGATTGCTAACATGCACTAAACGATCTGCTCATATCACTCCTATTCTGTTTAACCTCCATTGGCTACCTGTCTTCTCGTGTTACTTACAAAATTCTTCTGCTTACCTTTAAGTCACTCAATGGTCTTGCTCCTTCCTAGCTCTCTGACTTACTTTCTCATATTCCTTTTCAACTTCTCCGTACTTCTGGCTGTGAACATCTGTGAGCCGAGATTTCGTCTATCATCTACGCTGCCCTACAAAGGCAAAGTGCAGTAACTACGCAAACAAAGAAACAGAGAAAAAGGCCTTTAAAGTTTTTATACCAGCCAGGCAAACATGTTATGGGTAGATTCAGTGGCGCAAAAAGTGGGTATGCGCTATATGCGGCGCATAGGGGCGCAGCACAATGGGGGGCGCCAAAGCGATGGTAAAAAAAAAAAAAAATTATATATAGGCTATTGTATTTCTATATGTAGCTGCCGTTGTGCGTTTCTAAATCATTTCTGCATTCCTTCAATGTTATATAAAATTTTAGAGGACTAACAGCCAGGCTAGAGTAGGCGCCCTCATGGAGAAGGGGGGCGGGTAATATCGCGAGCGGGCGAGGGCGCCGTGAGCGCTGAGCGAGCAGGTACGAGTAGTTAGTTGTCGTCGAAAAAGATGGATAAAACAAAATGCTGTGGTGCTAAAAATAGAAAAAGAAAGAGAAAAAGGGAGATGGCATGTCAATTGATGCGACAGCAGCTAAATAACTGCATGCATTGCTGAAATCCAACAGGTTTCCAACAATACATTTCATCCTTTTTAATTTATTTGTCTTAACGGCCCACAAAACTCAAATTGTTGCTGCATACCCCTCTGAAACTGGGTAGTTGCGCCCCTGGGTAGATTATGTGGTAATGCATCTCCAAAACGGGACATAATTTAACCCAGATATTTTTTTCACAAGACAGAACACATGTCATAAAGCCCATTACAAGTCTTAACTCATTTTTGACCAAATGTGTAGTTACTGCGCTTTGCCTTTTTGTAGGGCAGTAGGTCTTTCTCCATTATAGCCCCTAAGCTATGGAACTCTCTTCCCCTGGCTCTTAGGACAACAACCACACTTTTTCTTAAACATTTTACATAACTTACAGTCATAATGTATCCTTACGTACCATTATTATTTTGCCCACCTTCTATGGTGTCTGTAAATAGTGTTTGTTTCTGTCATAGTGTCTGTTTGATTTCGATTGTAATGCAATATGCAACTGCAATCTCTCAACATTTTGGACTGGGCAAATGTCTACTGTCCATTTATTATGTATAATCTGACTGTTCTTCTCTGTTATTGTGAAGCATCATTGAGCTCGGGAAAGGCACAATATAAAATAAACATATTATGCTTATTATTATAACATAAGGACAGATCTTTTGAGCACAGCTGATGACGCTTTGAAGTGACACTTGAGTGATCAAGAATATTCCAATATTTAAAAAAAATATTTCCTTCAATTCATCCTTCCTCATTTTCTTTCCGTGCAGCCTTCCCTTGCATTCTACAGGGGGTGGATATGTGAGGAAAACAAATGAAGATGCACACATAAGAAATTAGAAGCACCCACAGGTTTTAGTGAAGATGGAGGGAATCTTGAATAGCTCCAAGTTCTGGATGATTTTGGCAAGGAACCTTCTGGGGTTTGCTAGAAAGCTGAAAATTAAGAGAACTTTCACTTTTCAGCATAACAATGATCCCAAACACATTTAAATCAACAATAGAATGGCTTCACCAAAGAAAGATTAATGTGGAATTGCCCAATCAGGATCCAGACCTGAATTCTATAGAAAAGCTTTGGGGGGACCTGAAGAGGGCTGTGTGCAGGTGATGTCCTCGCATCTGAAACATTTTTGCAAAAAAGAGTGGTAAAATATTCCCATCAAGATGTGCCAAGCTGATAAACTCTTATCCAAACAGATAGTGATGTGATAACATCAGAGGGGGCTTCAGTATTAGTTTAGTGGTGTGCCCACTTATGCAGTTAGTTATTCCAAGTTTTTTTCTCTCTTAAATTTCTCATTCCACAGGTTACCGTTTTACATTAAACATGCAAACATTCTGTTATGATTTTTTTGTTTATTTTTTTACATCACAAAAATTTACCATTTTAACAGGGGTGTAGACTTACCCACTGTGCATGGTTCCATTCTCCAGTAAACTTAAGACTGTTTACAAAAGAAATGTGACATCTGCTTTACAACAGATTCTGACCATACTGCATAGAAAAGGTATTGCATTGTGTTCTGTTTTGTGATGTCTGTAACTTGACTTTGTTGATCCCATGTATTTATTACCTTCCTTATGCCAGCTAAATACTGCACAATTTTGGCAACAACCTACAGCCAAGATAAGGGAAAGGGCAAGGGTGGGAGAGCCATGGCTTCAGCAAGCAACAGTTCTAACCTTTATATTCTTTTTTTTTCTGTATCACTTCTCCAGTATGTTTGGTAGTTCAGACAGTGATGTCGGCGATTCTTTGTTTCAAAAAGTATAGCACCTAAATTGTACCCCAGATAGTCATGTAGTCTGAGAAAAGCAGCGTTCCAATGAATTTAAAAATGGTGTAATGTGTTCCCAGCATTAAACATATGCATTCAGTCTATATTGGCTGGAAGGGACACGGGATATTGTAGAGGCGGTTTGAACCATATGTCTGGATTGAGCCTGGTAGGAGCATGATCTGAAGTTCTGAAGATGTGATCTGAGCAAACAAAATAGAAATAGAAATTTAGTACAGACATTTTTTAAAAACAACTGATGCAGGGCCGTCCTTTAGGGGCCCAGCGGCGGATGCAAACAGACCAACCAAGGGGGCCCGCTTCCTCTAAGGGTGCTTTCACACCTGCCTTGTTTAGTTCGGTTGAATCGCACTAGAGTTCGTTTTCCGAATTGGTGTCGTTCGTTTGGGCAGGTGTGAATGCAGCAATCACACTCGGGTGCGCATCAAAAGCTGCCGCATGTATGCTTTCAAACGAACTCTGGAGCGGTTCGTTTGTGGTGAGAACGTGATCCGAACTCGAACAGACCCAACTGCCAAATAACTGTGCATTTTTGGACTAAACCAGCTGCCGTAGTCAGCCGCGCTGTGCGTTATGGGATGAGGAATAATGTTTGTTGACATTTTGCACTAGCATTGTAGCTCGCGGACAAACGTGGAGTTCTGAGGAGGTGCGGAGCCTCATAGAGATATGGTCTGATGACCATATTAGCTCCCAACTCTCCAAAACTCATAAAAACAGTGAAATATTTGCTTTGTTTAGTAAACAGCTCAGGGAAAGGGGGTTTCAGAGATCTGTGGAACAGTGCAGGGTAAAGGCAAAGAAACTTCGCCAGCAATACATAAAAGTGAGGGATGCACTTAATAAAACAGGCAGCTCTGGTAAGGAGAAAGACAAGTTCCCTTGGTACGATGACCTCGACAAAATTCTTGGGACAAAACTCGACGTTGATCCGGTGGATGTTGTTGAGTCCCATGATAGTCCAACATTGCCATCGTCAGATTCCAATGCTACTGATGCTAACACAATTGACCAGGCTACTGCATCTGATACAGAGATTGACGGTGAGTTTATTTACTTTTTTTCACTTGCCAATACCAACCACTTTTTCAGAAGTTATTGTGTAACTTTAGGCATTGATAGTGGTATACTTTGTCTTGCCAATATGACAGCCAGTCAGGAAACTTATCATTAACCAAAAGCAGCTATATAAACCTGTTGCTTGTTTGCATGCTATATTCTCTTTGTTATACACACACACACACACACACACACACACACACAGCATTTTGTATATTGCAACATGTACTGAAATATATTTTTTATCTGTATTAATCAAAATTGTGTAATTCAATAAACAGTGGGAGATTCAAGAAGCATATCCTGTGATGCAGATGACACAAACACCGTTGCTGATGCTGGACTGTCTTTTGAATCAAGCACAGAGAGCAGTGTCAATGAAGAAGGCATCAGAGGAGGGAGACTGCCCATTCCTGGAGCCAAGGCTTGAAAAAGGAAAAGAAAGCCTTGCCAAGCTGATGATGGAATCCAGGCATATACACTCACCGGCCACTTTATTAGGTACCCCATGCTAGTAACGGGTTGGACCCCCTTTTGCCTTCAGAACTGCCTCAATTCTTCGTGGCATAGATTCAACAAGGTGCTGGAAGCATTCCTCAGGGAGTTTGGTCCATATTGACATGATGGCATCACACAGTTGCCGCAGATTTGTCGGCTGCACATCCATGATGCGAATCTCCCGTTCCACCACATCCCAAAGATGCTCTATTGGATTGAGATCTGGTGACTGTGGAGGCCATTTGAGTACAGCGAACTCATTGTCATGTTCAAGAAACCAGTCTGAGATGATTCCAGCTTTATGACATGGCGCATTATCCTGCTGAAAGTAGCCATCAGAAGTTGGGTACATTGTGGTCATAAAGGGATGGACATGGTCAGCAACAATACTCAGGTAGGCTGTGGCGTTGCAATGATGGTCAATTGGTACCAAGGGGCCCAAAGAGTGCCAAGAAAATATTCCCCACACCATGACACCACCACCACCAGCCTGAACCGTTGATACAAGGCAGGATGGATCCATGCTTTCATGTTGTAGACGCCAAATTTTGACCCTACCATCCGAATGTCGCAGCAGAAATCGAGACTCATCAGACCAGGCAACGTTTTTCCAATCTTCTATTGTCCAATTTCGATGAGCTTGTGCAAATTGTAGCCTCAGTTTCCTGTTCTTAGCTGAAAGGAGTGGCACCCGGTGTGGTCTTCTGCTGCTGTAGCCCATCTGCCTCAAAGTTCGACGTACTGTGCGTTCAGAGATGCTCTTCTGCCCACCTTGGTTGTAACGGGTGGTTATTTGAGTCACTGTTGCCCTTCTATCAGCTCGAACCAGTCTGGCCATTCTCCTCTGACCTCTGGCATCAACAAGGCATTTCCGCCCACAGAACTGCCGCTCACTGGATGTTTTTTCTTTTTCGGACCATTCTCTGTAAACCCTAGAGATGGTTGTGCGTGAAAATCCCAGTAGATTAGCAGTTTCTGAAATACTCAGACCAGCCCTTCTGGCACCAACAATCATGCCACGTTCAAAGTCACTCAAATCACCTTTCTTCCCCATACTGATGCTCGGTTTGAACTGCAGGAGATTGTCTTGACCATGTCTACATGCCTAAATGCACTGAGTTGCCGCCATGTGATTGGCTGCTTAGAAATTAAGTGTTAACGAGCAGTTGGACAGGTGTACCTAATAAAGTGGCCGGTGAGTGTATGATGGACAACAGAATAATGCTAAATGAATTGCATAGAGCTGAACAGACTCAGGTGGCTCAAGAGGCTTCCAGTTTTGAGAGAATACTTAAGGCACAACATGAGGCCGAGGAGAGAAGATTCCTGATGATGCACGCACAGCAACAGGCCACTAACCAGATGTTTCTTAATCTAATGGGTACTATTGCAAGTGCGTTGAATCCTGATCAGCATCAACCTCATTCCACAAATATGCCAGCCTGGACCATGACACCCCCACCAACATCAATCACTAGTCCTTGGTCCCAGCCATTTAGAGTAGCTACACAATGCATTTTGAATGTTGTGTTGCTGCTAGGGATGCACCGATCCACATTTTTTCACTTCCGATCTGAGCCCGATACCTGACTTTGGATATCGGCCGATACCGATACTTTTCCGATACCAGAGCTGTGTTTGCTTTAACATTATTTATCATTATTGTTGATTTTATATGATGCTGAAATAAACTCCTCTCTACAAGCAAGGATGATATGTACGTATGTATGTCAATATATATATATATATATAATAGATATAAACAATAGATAGACAATTAAACAAAGATACACATTATACAGGCCTACACAGTGCTTTAATTTCAGGAAGGTCTACTAACATTATTCAGGTATGGTCTAAAAAGAATTATAATAAAATAATCAAAAGTAAAATAGCACTGCAAAGTTTATCATAGATAGATTTATGCTTATTAAAGCTGAAGTTATTCATTCAAGAGCTGTGAGTGATTTTCTCTTTGCCTTTTGTTGTCAGTAATGTCGCAATCGTCACATTTATACTGCTGCCCCTTTAAGAACAAGTTCAGATTTCATATCCACTGATGCTCCATATTTTCTCCCAACTATTTCCATAACTACGTTCATTTTAGACATAAACGGTGGTTTAAGTGTTAATCTCCAAGCCGGTCGTTTTGACATTTTTGTGCAGGCTACATTTGATCGTTTAGACGCGCATATGAAGCCCAGAGTATAATTTGCTTGTCTTGTTGCGGTCTGTTACGGAGCGCGCGCCGCAGTGGGAACAGAATCTCTTGCGCAAATTTTGTGCTTTTAATAGCTCTTTTTATTATTAAAAGCGTCCCGCAATTTAGCAACAGCAGAGACTGCATTTTACAACAATCACAGATCGTGCTGATTCTGTCTTAAAGTTTGAGTTTTAAGGAGAAATGATAGTGCACCGCCGCGATGGGAAGTTGGCTAGACAGAATGCGGCTATTGTTTTTAATGGTTTTTTACCTCAATACATTCTTTAATCTTTGGAAATCAGACTAATATCACAGATCTAAAATGTAACCAGGCTACGTTTGAATGTTTAGTTCTGTGCTCTGTCGTCACGCATTAAGCAGGGCTGTCGTGTTGTGCTTGCTGTGGCACCGCGTGAGAGATCTCTCTTTCTCTTCTCTGGAGTGCGAATTGCAAACATGCATCACAGACAAATAGTTTAATTTATACGGCTTTGCAAACATTGCATTTTGCTGTCTTGCTCTGCTGCGGTGTTTCCAGTGAAGTATTTCCACCATAGGATTTCCATACAGCGAACATGTTGGTAGCTCAATGCTGTCCTGCTAGCTGGCTGCAAACTGCGGAATGGATTTCCTGAGCAGGGGTGTATGTGTCTCATTGAGCCCTATTTTTTACAGTCTATGATTGAGCTGCACCTCCGTTCAGGATATCCATTCCACAGTTTGCTAGCAGACTAGCAGGCCCGGGGAATCCCTTTTGGAGTCATTTCAGCAGCCAACGTTAAAGCGCAGACATGGATCATAAATATCGGATTTCTCCGCAGGTTGGATCGGAAATATACGTGAATTACGATGGTATCGGGTCCCGATACCGATAATGGATCGGATCGGCCCCATCCCTAGTTGCTGCTGTGCGTGTCCCAGGTCATCATGTACAGGTCCTTCTTCCTCTGCAGCGGTTTCTCCCTCCGCAACGGTTTTTCCCTCCAGAAATTTCTCTTTCTGTATCTCACAGAAATTATGCAGCACACAGCAATCAGACACAATACGGCTTACAAAAGTTATGTGGGTCTCATTTTCTTTAAGAAGGCAATGCCAGCGTCCTTTGAGGCACCCAAAGGCACGCTCTACAGTCATACGTGCTTGGCTCAATCTGTGGTTGAAGTTGAGCTGCTGTGGTGTTACTGCTCCTCCCTCTGGGTAAGCTTTCATGAGCCAAGTTAGTAGAGGGTAAGCCGAATCACCCAAAAGAAAGAGAGGCACGTCGACCCCCTCAAACGTTTCAGACCAATGAGTTAAAAGAGTGCCTGCACTACCACGCTCCTACAATGATGAGAGGGAGAAAACACGACATGTATCTTGCCTGCTCGTCCAACATTAATGTCCCAAAATCTCATTCTATGGTCCACCACACCTTGCAAAATGATGGAATAGTCTCCCTTCCGGTTGTAGTAACAAGATGAGTTGTCAGGTGGAGCTCTGATCTTGATATGGGTTCCATCTATAGCACCTGCCACCTGAGGGAATCTCCATTTGTCATGAAAACCCTGTGTTATCTGCCTGAACTCTGCTGCAGAGGGATGCTTGATGTACAGAGGCTTCATTACAACATTTATGGCAGGCACAACCTCTTGGGTGATAGTGCAACATGTTGATAACCCAACACCAAACAGTTGTGACATAGATCTGTACTCCAGGTTTGTGGATAACCTCCAAATACAAATTGCAACACGAGCCTCTACAAATGCTCCTGTGTTTAACAGAAATATGAAATTGGTCATCTAGTCAATATGATAACTTTCAGGAAAATAACTTGATTTAAATTATTATTATATGTAAACTGCTATCATTAAAATTGGTAGATGAACTAGAGCTATGTAGTTTTTGTTAAGATTTTACACCTTTAATAATGTTTCTCACTTTGAATAAAGGTTTAATGCTATAACTTGCCTGTAATCTTGACCGATATTTCAAACAGTTAAATAACAAGCAGATTCTTAGGTAGGGTTACCAAACCTTCTTCAACGTCAAATTTAAGGACTTTCCACACTTAGAAGAAAAGGTTCTATATAGAACCTTAAAAGGTTCTAAAGCTAATTCTAATGCTTTACTTGCAGGACTTGGATTCCTCCCTACCTAAACTCTTGGAGGTAATTGATCAGTTTCATATTTGCTCTGGTTACAAATTAAATATCACAAAAACTCAAATTATCCACTTTAATTATTCCACAGGAGAAGAAATTAAAAATAAATTAAATGTAAATTGGAAAACAAAAACACTGAAATATTTAGGGATAACCATAACAAAAATACCTGAGCTCCTATATAAAGCAAATTATAACCCAATAAATGATGACATAAAAAAAGATCTGGAGAGGTGGTCGACCTACCCGCTAGATTTTAGTAGTAGAATAAATGTAATAAAAATGAATATTTTGCCAAGGCTCTTGTATCTATTCCAGTCATTACCAGTGGAAATACCACTTAAACAATTTGTACAATGGGACAAAATGGTATCAAGGTTCATATGGGAAGGAAAACGCCCCAGAATACATCTCTCTACTTTGCATCTTCGAAAAGAGAAAGGAGGAATGGCTCTCCCAAACTTCAAATTGTATTTTCAAGCTGCACAATTACGACCTTTGTGCCTTTGGTGTGATAATTCTTATATTGCACGATGGAAAGATATAGAGACCTATGTACCAGATTATAATGTTCAAACCTTGTTGGGTGAGGAAGGTCTAGATGACACCCGAAGGAAGGGTCTGAATCCCATAGCTGTATTTTCCATTGGGATATGGTTTTCTCTGATTAAGCAATTGAAACTTAAAAATGATCAAAAAGTACTGAGATGGATTGCACTGGATAACAGATTTAAACCGGCTCTTTATGACAGTACTTTTAAAGATTGGATGAATAAGGGCCTAACAGCTCTCTGTATAGTTATCAAAAACAACAAGATGAAGAGTTTTCAGGAGCTAAAAGATAACTTTGATCTAAATAACCAGGATTTATTCAGATACTTACAGTTGAGAGACTACTACTGTAAAGAAATTAAGGGGTCTTCTTCTAATGTGGTAAACCCTCTTATTGAAATAATGTGTGGGGCTTATCAACAAAAGACCAATAAGATTCTGTCTAAACTCTATCAGAGTCTGATGGAGAACGTGAAAAACACTACAATGTATGTAAAAATGAAATGGAAATGTGAATTAAAGGTCGTTCTCACGGAGGAGGAATGGTATAAAACGTGTTGCCTACTCCAGACCTCTACCAACTCCCAACAGTGGAGAGAATTTAACTGGAAGTGTTTTATGAGGTTTTTCATCACTCCTTATCTAAAGAGTAAACAACTTGGGATACCTCAAGACTGTTGGAGGGACTGTGGTAGTACGGACGCGAATCACGCCCACATCTTCTGGATATGTCCTAAAATCCAACCATTTTGGTCTACCATTAACATTGCTTTAGAGAAAGTGCTGGGGTACAGTATCCCAATGGAATGTAAAGTTATGTTTCTCGGAAACATTACAGAAAGTGTGAGGAAGGAGGACATGTATTTAGCAAAGATTTTACTATCTGCGGCCCGAAAGGCTATTACTAAATTATGGCTCAAATCGAAAAGCCCAGATCTACAGCAATGGATAAGTCTAATTCAAAGTATTTTTATCATGGAAAAATTAACCTACATTATAAGGCTAAGGGAGTCAGCTTTCAACGAAAAATGGAGAAAATGGACCAGGTTCCTGGCCCAAGAAACTACATGACTGTTTCTTCCCAACACAATTGTATATTCTGCTAAGTTTGTTATCCAACTGTCTGATTTTCTGGTAAATCTATGTATAAAATGGTAGACGTAATGTACAATGGAAGGAGTATTGGAACAATGATTATGATGACCACAACCATGCTATTTTTGTTTTAACTGTACTAGGTACCTCCTCCTTGGCCTCCTCTAATTTTATTTTATGTTTAGTTTTTTTATTTATTTATTTGTTTTTTATTATTTTCCCTTTTTTGTTTAAGTGGGTGTTATAAAATTCCAATACAAATTCAAAGTGGAAAAAAAAGGTTCTAAAGCGCTACGTATTTGGAACCCCTAAAATGCAATGCATGTGAATGATCACAAAATTCAAGATATGCGGGTTAAAAAAATTTAATTAATCAATATCAGACGAAGAGTGCCATTTAAGTTTTTATCCTCCAAAATCAGCATGATTAAAATGTGATATTAAGTTACAACAGTTTAATAAACAATAATTTAATTACATACTACATAATGTTGCAGAATAATGTAATGTATGAACAAATAATAGCCTATAAAGAACCTTTGTGCCAAAAGGGTTCTTTCTTCTCATTTTAAAAGCTTTTTGTCATGTAGTCGTGTTGTCGAGAGGCCCAGGAGAAGTTAGAAAGACTCAGTACAGTGGAATAGATTTTTCAAAATGCCAGTGGTGATTTATTTTCAGCAGCAGGAGCTCACACAGTGCAGTCCACATGAAGTAAAAGAAAAACAAAGAAACAACAACAAAAAAAAAAGTAACATATACTGGTGCTAAAACAAAAAGAAAAATGCTGTGAGCAGCAAAAACTGTCACTAAACAATGCCCAGTGGCACATCCACCAAATCATCAGCATGTCTCACCTCAAACATGATCAAACTTTTTGCACAGTACTCACTGGAGGCAACCTCCTCAAACAAGATCTAACAATGGTTTAAATACTCAAGTTTCCCGCCAAACACTAGTGGGCCGTACCATTGTCACGGGGTGGAACCTTTCCCCATGACCCTCACTGAATTTCACAGCAAGCCATTTTCATACAAATACAACTAATGTTCATGAACTCATTGATCATAATACAAACATGCATAACATACAAATGACAAACTCAAACATTTAACACCTCACACAGCACTCATGTCTCCCTCCATCTTGGAACATGGTATGTTCTGACTATGCGCACTACCAGAACCCAACTCCAAAACACTGGCTCCGACAGGTTGTTCTAACATGTACTATAATATACAAATGTCTATCAATAAAGAAATAGTTGACTCGGTTATCATTTGACACATTTACACATTAAACACTCAATGTTGGAATTGTCCATTCATCACAATAGCACCAGGTTGGCACACTAGTGATGATGTCCTTGAACTGGTTCATCATCACATACCCCCCTCCTCAAGACAGCCACTCTTCAAAAGAGGCGTGACAAAAAGTCTGCAATAACATTCACTGTTCCAGCCCTATATTGGACTTTGAACTTAAAAGGTTGGAGAGAAAGATACCACCGTGTAATTCTTGCATTACGGTCTCTCATTTTATTGATCCATTGCAAAGCCCTATGATCAGTCTCCAGAACAAAGTCTTTGCCAATCAAATAATATTTTAAAGTGTCCAGGGCCCGTTTAATGGCCAGAGCCTCCTTTTCAACTGTTGAATAGTTAGTCTCACGAGGAAATAGCTTCCTGCTAATGTACTGCACTGGGTGTCGATCTTGTCCATCACCCTGTAACAATACTGCACCCAATCCCAATGCAGATGCATCTGTTTGAACTACAAAAGGAAGGTCAAAGTTTGGGCTCTGTAGGACAGGCTCTTTGCACAGACAAACCTTTAAATCTTGAAAAGCTTGTTCACACTCCGATGTCCACTTGACTTTTGTGGGGCTACTCTTCCTTGTGAGGTCAGTTAATACTGCGGCTCTGCTGGCAAAATTGGGAACAAATCTCCTGTACCAGCCCACCAAGCCCAGAAAAGACCGAACACTCTTCTTCGGTGTTGGGGGTGCACATGACAAGATAGCTTGCACTTTATCTACCTGAGGCCTGATGGATCCTCCTCCCACGACGTAGCCTAAATACGAGACTTCCTGCTTGGCAATCTGGCACTTTTTGGCATTGACAACCAGACCTGCGTGATGGATCTTATTGAACACTTCAGTGAGATGGTCTAGATGTTCTTCCCACAAATCGCTGAAAATGACAATGTCATCTATATAAGCTGCTGCAAAATGGTCCATTCCTCTCAGTACCCGGTCCACCAAGCGCTGGAAGTTTGCTGTTGCCCCCTGCAGGCCAAAAGGCATAAATTTGAAATGATACAATCCAGAAGGAACACGGAAAGCAGTCAATTCTTTAGCCGAATCAGCCAATGGCACTTGCCAATATCCTTTGCATAAGTCGAGAGTTGTTAGATACTTAGCTTTTCCCAGTCTTTCAATTAGCTCATCGACTCTTGGCATCGGGTATGGATCAAGGGAGGAAACAGCATTAAGCTTTGAGAAGTCCACGCAGAACCTGAGTGAACCATCCTTTTTTGGTACCAGTACTGCACCATTCGCTACTAGATGGTTCTATGATGTCTAAATCAAGCATCACTTTCACTTCCTCTTTCAAAGCAGGAATCAGGCGGGGGGGCACTCTACAATGAGTCTGCCTTATGGGCTCTGTTGGCAGGAGACGGATATTATGCTGTATAAGATCTGTTTTTCCAGGCTGATCACTGAAGAGATTCTCTGGTACTCGTTTCAGGAACTCTCTCTGCTGTTTAGGTGTAAGATGATCTACTGCTGGAAAGGTAATTGACTTTTGATCCACTGGGAAGTATTGCTCCTCCAGTTCCTCTTCTTCGTCCACCTTTCTTGCCCACAGCTGCTCTGACAATGAGCCTTTTCTCTCCTGCCACGGTCTTAAGAGGTTAACATTAAAAACTTGGGACTTCTTCCTACGATCTGTTAGAGAGATCTCATAGTTAGTAGCACTTAGTTTCCGTAACACTTCATACGGCCCCTGCCACTTGGCCAGTAATGAACTGTCAGATGTGGGAAGAAGCAGTAACACCTTCTGTCCTGGACCCAATGTTCTCTTCCTACTTGACTGGTCGTACCATTGTTTTTGATGTTGTGCCTTAGTCATATTGACTCTTACTAGCTCTGCCATCGAGTCCATCTTCTCCCTCATCTTAATGACATACGACAAGATATTTGTTTGTTCACTTGCATTGTCTCCTTCTCAGCGCTCCTTTAAGACATCCAAAGGTCCACGAACCTGACGTCCATAAAGCAGTTCAAAAGGTGAGTAGCCTGTAGATGATTGTGGAACTTCCCGATAGGCAAACATCAAGTATGGCAACCACTGGTCCCAGTCTGCACCTGTATCAGACACAAATTTGCGCAACATTGTTTTCAATGTCTGATTGAATCTTTCTACCATACCGTCAGTCCGAGGATGATAAGGGGTGGTCTTAATTGGATGTATACGCAACATTGAATACACTTGCTTGATTTGTCTGGACGTAAAATTGGTTCCCTGGTCTGTAATTATTTCTTTGGGTAAACCTACCCGTGAAAAGAGCTGAACAAGGGCATTAACAATTTGTCTTGTCTTTGTATTTTTAAGAGGAAAAACCTCTGGATATCTAGTAGCATAATCTGCAACCACCAGAATATTTCGCTTTCCCGTTCTACTCTTCTCCAAAGGACCCACTATATCCATAGCAATGTGAGAAAACGGGATGTCAATAATAGGTAGACTCACAAGAGGAGCTCTATCTCCCTTTCTAGCTGGACTCACCAGCTGACACTCTGGACAAGACTTACAAAAATCCATTACGTCCACATACAGTCTGGGCCAATAAAATCTACTAGCAATTCTGGCTAGCGTTTTCTGCTGGCCTAAATGCCCTGCCCACGGTACAGAATGACCCAACTGCAATACCTTCAGTCTCATGGATTCTGGGACCACCAACCTCTCTCCCTCAGCACCTACAAGGTACAGTCTATCATCTTTAATCACAAAACGATCTTTCTGCAACAAAGCTGGCACAGTGTTTCCCTTGTCTACCTTCTCAAACAAAGGTTTCAGTGTTTTATCTTGCCTTTGAAGTTCCACTGTATCATGAGGAATACACTCAATATCATCTGCCTGAGGTTTAAGCAATTGTTCGACCATTTCTGTACCCTCAACTTTGTTCTGACGCCTCTCACGTTTAGATTTCCTAGTTTTAGGACTCCTACCAAAAGGCAAATCTTCCAGCAGCTGTTTACAGGTCTCACTATGTTTAGCCTGGGCTCTTGTTACCACCCTAGCTTCAGCTATCTCACTGTCATTATGCAAAAGATCTACAAGCACGGGTACATCTCTGCCTAAAATAACTGGATAGGGTGCCTGGTCCATAACACCAACTGACAGATAATAAGCCTGACCCTTTATTTCAATTACCACATCAGTTTTGGGATATCGTTACCTTCCCCCAAACATTCAGACCTTACTTACGTTTGGCTTGAATCAGAGTCAACTAGAGCTTTAAAGAATTTAGTCCCCATCTTTACCTCAATTACAGTGTCTGTATTCGACTCAACCTCTTTTAACCCTGAAGAAGATCTTGGTACATAACAAAGACGGGTATTAGTAACTTTCTGTAAAGGGAAATCTGCTTTCTTATGCCCTGGCTGGCCACATCCATGACAAACAATCACAGTTTTACCCTTACACTGATTAACTACACCCTGATGTTTACTACTGTTTGTACCAGAACTGATCTGTGATACACCGGTATTCGAACCAAAACTGCACAGACCACTACCCCGACCATCCCCAGACTTACCGGTTGAGCTGTTGTCATAGCTCCGCCATCGTCTTGGTTGATACACTGATCGTCTTGCAGCCATAAAGGTCTCCGCCATCTCTGCTGCTTGTTTAGATGTGGTAGGGTTATTCTGTCTCACCCATGTTCTTGTCTCTGGGTTGAGTAATTTAAGGAACTGTTCTAACACAATCTGATCACCGATCTCCTCCTTTGTTCGACTCTTAGGATTCATCCACTTCTCATACAAGTCTCTCAGTCTTACTTGTGTAAAGCTTTTGTTCGTAATATGAAGGAGTACTCAAGGAGGCTCTGGGTGCACGCTGAATTCGTTTATTATGAAGATTGATTAAATCAAATCACACAGGCAAAGTGTTCACTCGTGTCGTGCTGGATGCATACTGAACTCTCCCGAGCTATCATATGACTGACATGCGACATGGCCAATAAGAACACAGGATACCATATCCATAGCATACGATAGGTTCTTAGCAGAATGTAAGAATACTACATCCCCCTTTTTCTGAAATAAACAATATAAGGAAAAGTATTGCATATCACCTTAACTTAAAAGAACATTCAGCTTTCAAATGGTCAAATGCACGAACTAAGCACCAATAGATTATTCTACTGAAGAGTTAGCATAATGTGTTCACATATGAATGCATTGTCACATATAGAAAACACAACTGTTTGAACATAGTGAACAATTTTTTTTTTTTTTTTAAGGGCAGCGATCCGCCTACACCCTTGTACAATCACAGATCCAGAATGACTCTGGGCTTTATCTGGCGTCCATATCTGGTTCTGTAAGGAATGGGCAGATCACCAGTGTGGTCAGGTGTGTGTTTACCATTGTGTGGTGCACTGTTAATGTGTGTTTCACACAGCTCAGCACCATCATGCCCTGAGAATATGTCCGAACTGTCCTGGGGTTCCTTTGTGTCCAGGAGGTGGCGTCTGTTTCGTCGATATTCCCGTCCATCAGGAGTACGCACATGGTATGACCTCTCAGTGTCAGCTGTTCTGACAATAACGGCTGGTTTCCAGTATCCTTGCTCCCGTACTCTAACTGGCTGTCCTTCCTTGAGCTGAGATAAGGGTCTAGCCGATCTGTCGTAATAGCTTTTCTGATTCTGTTGTTTGTGCAACCTCCTTGCTCTGACATCCTTCCTGCTGACGACTTTGGGCATGAGCTGCTGGTGGGTATTCGTTAAGGTCGACCGCAATCGGCGACTCATCAACAGCTGGGCTGGGGACTTGAAACCATCAACGGGGCTGTTGCGACACTCCAGGAGACTGAGGTGTGGATCACTTTTGTCAGCTTTAGCCTTTTCTAGCAGCATCTTTGCAGTTTGCACAGATTTCTCTGCTAGCCCATTGCTCTGGGGGTAGTACGGGCTTGTGGTGGTATGCTTAAAAATACCTTCGTCATGCATTTGAAACATAAGTGTATATTCCTTTGATATAACATAATGTTCCTTGATATCTCTAGAATGCTTATTGAATGAAACACTCGAATATGCATAGAGATGTAAAGTAAAGTGTATTTTTAATTCGTTGTACTGCCAATGAAGATCAAATTGCTATTGCAAAACCCTCATTTAACACACCCCCTTCCACGAGAAGCGCGCGCTGAGGAACAAAAGAAAGCTTCCCGCGTGCAACATCCACTCTCCGATTGGCTCAAGCCAACAGGAAGGGGATGGATTTCTCCAAGGTGATAAATGTGAGAACGCAGGTCCGCCCTGTCTCTCTTCTGAACTTTCCAGCGCTCAACATGTAAACCTCACGGGACTCTGATCCAACGATGGATCTTTCCTTTTGTTCGTCTAAAAGTTTCATCTTTTCCTCAAGTGGACTACCAAGTTCGTCTTCCAGGAAAGGAAGTGGACTCTGCCGAACTATCTCCTCGGGTAACGTCACCTCAAAAACTCTCAGCCTTTCAAACACTGGCGCTAAATGCCGACGAACGCCACGTGACTCCCCACGGAACAAAGCAGCCATGAACGAGCCGGGACGGGCCGCGCAAACGTGCCGCGACCGCGCTTCACGTGAGGCACGCGCGCAGGACAGGCGCGCCCCCAGCCGACACGTGGCCCGAACGGGCCGAGCAACGAGCCCACGACTCACACAGACCCAATGTGCCTTGCAAGTATACCTTCTTTTAGAGCTTCTAAGAAGCATTAAGAAAATGTTTTTGGTGGTGTCCAGAAAGGTTAACTGACTGTTTTGATGAACGTAACTCTCTCTCTCACAACTCACTCTCTCTCTCACTCTCTCTCTCTCTCTCTCCAACTCACTTAACTCGCGCGTATCCATTGTCTAAACGCTCTGCGTCGTCTTAGTTTGTGTTTTAATGTTTGTAAATACATGTATCATTGTAACGTAGTGAATGCTTAAGTAGTAACTTTATTAAATACAAAATATGCTTACCTTGACTGATTGTCTTGCTCATGATACGGGTCAATGAAATGTCAATTTGAAGCTACACGCTTTACAGAACTATAAATACCTAAGAGGGTATTTGGTTATATAGCAGGGAAGGCAGATTCTAGTGGCCACAGAATTCGTTTTCACAAGCTATATAACTTAATTGAGCTAATTGATTTTACCTGTCTTGTAAAACGTGGTCCTTGCAATCAATAACAATTAATTTGTGGTTGATTGCGGGGATGCACATGTATGCATATGGGTAAAATTAATAAATTAACATGTAAGACCGGTCTGATCCAAATCTGTATGAATAATTATTAATTATCAATTATTAATTATGATATGCAAATCCCCCCCCCTGATCAGAACCGACCCAGAATCTTTACATTGGTGGAATGAATGCGGGACATTTCAAACTTGTTTATGAGCAATCAATTTCAAGCTAATGTGTATATTGTTATTTAATATTGTTTAATATTTAATATTACACGCGCATCGGAGTGAACGCTTTGCGAACTCACGATATGACTGATCTGGGCACGAAAGCCGCCTCAGTCAAGCACATTTAACAAGCTGCTAAATGTTCAAACATTTTAGTCACTGTTAATTGTTAAAAATAAACTGCAGTTTCCATAGTATTAAATTTGTTCTGGCACAGATGGAAGAGAAACCTCTGCGCATAAACAACATTTTTAATAATTATAACTCCTCTGAATGAACGATAATCTTCTGAAAGAGTCGAAGACAAGATCGGTAAAACGATGCTCTTTTACTGTTCTTAAAAGGCCTTATATTATAATCGTTAGAGTAACGATAAGCTCCTGGTTGAAAAAAACATTGACTTAGCTACTCAATGTATAAAACCGCCAAGCATATTATCATAAGTGCTATTTGATATATGCCTGTTGGAGCAGGAAACAGACGAGTAATTCCTGTTTTCCTTTGCACAATGCAGCGAAGAAAACCTGCGAACGTGTTTTAAACAAATATAGCACCAAAAAAATCCAAAACTGAAAACATTCCAATCATTAATACTAGTTTTGATAAATGTTATTTGGAGTTTTGAAACAGACGAGTAATTCCTGTTTTCTTTTGCACAACGCAGCGAAAAAAAAAAAAATCCTGCCAAACGTGCTTGTAAAATATAGTACCGGAAAGAAATCCGTCGAGATTTAAAATTCGGTAATATTTATGATTATACAGCAGGGAGGGTGGTAACGCTCCACTCCCTCTGAATAAATCACCGGGTCAGGGGTCTGGTTGTAATACTACTGCCAGACACTAGGGTGCGCCCTTGAGTGCTTTGCAGTATCAAATTTCCACCGGTGTCCTGACTTTACCCCGTGTGAGCGCAGTGGCGCCATCGTGTGGACACTAACAGCTAGGTCATCTCTTCCTCAAAATTCTCTGTTAGAAAATTCCTATTTTCTTACTGAAATTTTGAACTAGTTTCTCTAACTTTCAATGCATGTGCAATTTACAGCCTCGTTGTAATAACATGATTTTCTTTACCTTGCCTGTGTGCACTTGTTTTGAATTTGGTTCAAATGACATTTGAATTTAAAATTCAGAATTAAGTCTTAGCAGCTTCTGATGACCACTTAGAGGAAAGCGCCCCCTTGTGGCCGTCCCTTTGCTAAGTCATCAGCTAACCTCACTCTGTTCGCATGGCTCTCTCACTGTTGGTCGTATTCTGGTTATCACTGATCCCTCACCGTAATCGTGATTATCATCAAATATGACACCAACCTTTAATTTCCCACACTTATTCAAATTTGGTTTGAAACAGACAAATTTCGAAGTTAATTTGAATTAATTCTCTCATTTCCCATTGGGAATTGTTTATGGCTTTATTTCTATATTTCCTCCTCAAATTATTTTTAATAATTTTGATCTGGTCTCGGTACAACTGTATCCTTACTAATCTAATGGTTACTTAACCCCTATGCATTTGCTCAATTTGAATTGTGTTTAAATCAGTTTGAATGCAATTTAAATCAAGCTCTCTGTCAGCCCGGTGAAACACTAGCAGGAAGTGGACCAAAACCCTTAGTGGCCAAAACCCGCCACTACAGCTCGCTTCCTCCTGTGTTCTTCATGGCTGCACTCTATTCCTTTCCTGAATGGAGGCTAGGTTATTCTGATAAGTAACATTGTCATAATTTCCTTTTTGTTTATACCATAATTTTAGTAAAGCTGTTGCCTTTGATTTTTCTAAAAAAAAAAACCACTCAATTTGATTTAGATAAAGGAGCTTTAATTCACATTGAAGTACACTTGTTCTTCATCCTGTTTTGTGTTTGCAAGTAGAAATCTCTCTCGTGCTGTGATGATTTGACAGTCATCTCTGCCTGGGGCCCAGCGAGCTGGTTCGTCTGATCTGCAACACCATCACTGACTGAGCGCGAGTCTCGGACTTTTCTGTATCTTCTGTTGGTGCGGCCCGCAACACGATATCACCAATCTGGCACCGCCGGTTGTATTCAAGGTCAAGTTGCTTGAGAGGGCGCACCTCGGTACAGATGCACCGAAAGGTCCGGGACACTGCTGTCATGTGTGGGGCGACAGAAGGACCAACCACGATGCTGACTCCGGCCAGAATGACCTCATTTCACCCCAGGCAAACTAGAAAAGGTATTAAAACCCATCCACTCACTATTTGCCACAGAATCTAGAGATTCCCCTGGTAATTTGAAGTGATTGGCTTCCTCCTCTCCGAGCCACAAACCGGCTCCAAACAGGCTTAGGCCTTCTCTTCTTCCCCTTTCTAACACTGCTGGTGTACTACTACTAATGCCATTTCAGTACAGACCTCCCCATCTCTGATGGTTGCATGTTACTTCAAACTTTGCTAGATTGCCATTGCTCTGTTCTGTTGTGCTCTGTTCCTTTCAGTTCACCTAGAGACAGAACCTCTCTGACACACCAAGGAAAGCTGAAGAATAGTTTGACAACCAAGTCGTTAGCACCAACAGGTGACCCCTAAGCTAGCGCCCTGTCAAAAACCTTCATTGAGACCCATGATGACCTACCCAAATTGTCCCACCAAACGGTTTAACTGTCTGCATCAGTTAACCAAAATTCTCATACACGGCTTAGCCTGTATTATAGCTCGTTAAAAGTAGTCGAACTGGCATTGGTCTGTCTGTGTGTGTTGTGTTCCTCTCGTCCACAGTGAAGCCAGTATGTTCCAGTCCTACAGTCCCACAACCCGCTGGGACGACCTGGAGACATGGCTGAGATTCATGACATCTCCATCCCTGCCCAAAGCCACCAGCGACTCAGAGCCCCGAGCCAAGAGCAGCTGACAAAGACTGGGCCAGACACGTCACAACCTCGCTCACCAGCTCAACGCACACGCATGCCTCCGCGAAAGGAGCCGCATTGCCCTGGAGCACAAGGTTGCAACGCCGAGGATGACAACGACCCCGAGCTACCGAAGGAAGTGGAAAGACTTCAAACTGCCCTGTCTAATTTTCTACATAGACTGAAGAAGAATAGTCAGAGAAAAGAACTAAAAAGAATTCAACGAGAAACTCCGACAAAGTGAAGTCTCTTGCAAAGAGCAGAGACCGAACTGAAAGAGACTCAAAAGCCACGGCCTGCGCAAGAGGCCCGTGCGACCACCCACAAGCTCGTTCAGCAGAGACAAGATCTCGAACACGAACTTGACCCACAGAGTTGCAACACTCTGATAGACTGCAGCATGACTGGAAAGGGGAGGACACACACCACAAGCTTCCCCTGACCAGTCTGCACATTTCAGCCAATGCACAAGAGCTGAAAAAGGGGGGTGGGAAAGCCCGCCTTCCACAACATCTCTGACAATCTACAAGACATTGACTTTTCACCTGCTGTCTCCAACCGGTGCACACCCGACACCGACACCCAGCAGGACAGACCCAGGAGGGCCTGTGCTACCACCACCGGCTCCGAACGAGTTTTCTGTGGAACTTACAACGAACCTGTAACTGAGGAGGACGCCAGTTTCAAGAAACTTTCCCTCCAAAAACCCGTCAGTCACCATAGTTCTCTCGGCCCCACACCATGCCCACTCAACGAGGCGTGAAGGCCCCCAGTAAAAATTCCTCAAACCCCAAATTATTCTGAACTGCAGAACCAGAAGACACACAGCACGAACACCGTGCAAGACTCTGCGTTTGTAGAAGAAGAATTTTACTAAGTTAGAGGAATCTTAGATAGACATGTAAGCCTCAACGGCCGACGGACTATGCACGACTCTTTTGAAACAGACAGTTTCTAGATGCTGTTTAAATCAGCACCGTTAAACATTAGGTTTTGTGACAGTGAAGAGTTACAGAAAACACCAACTCCAAACAGAGCCTACAGTACGTTACCCTGACGACAGAGTGTAGTAAAACCACCCGAGTTTTAAACTATTGTTAACCTACAGGCGTGCACTCGATCATCGCGATCCCACTAGAACGCAACGTGCAACACGCATTTTGATCGCTGACTTGTCTAAATGCAGATAAAACAAATAGCTGAACTTGACATCTCTACTTTAATAAAAAAGGAAAAACAGCCTTAGAGTCCCAACTGATATCAAGAACTTCAGCATTAAAGCGTAAGTCTGTGTAATAAAGGTATCACCTCAGCAGCTTGTAATCTGTACCGATATCTATTCTGTTTTGGTTAAAAAGAAATCCAAATCGCGGTATGACTAAACCTGTTCCTGACGAAGGAAACCCAGGACAGAGTTATATGTAGGTAGACCTGGGAGACGCTCCCCCTTTCTACAAAGTAAAGGCCTTAATTTTATTGTTAGATTGATGTAATTCACCTAAATTTTAGCTGCATCGACAAGCAGAAAGCCACTAAACGATCAAAACAAGTTACTCGCGGAAGAGCTAACACTCATGCATGAGAGAGACGTACCTATATATGCTTAGACGAGCTTTGACTCAGCAGCAAACCTATTTCCTTACTCTGTAAACAAATAGAACAAGACAAGCTTTGACTTGCAGCAAATCTATTTCCTTACTCTGTAAACAAATAGAAGACGTGTAAAGTAAAGAACAGAGTTCCATGAGAAAATCAGCAAATGCCAAAACACATTTGCGTTTTACTGAATGCAACCAAAGTTCTTGAAAATCATAAAGTATAGGCGCCTCCTTTTAACCCCTTAAAACGTGCATGATTCATGTAAAATATACAGACATTCTTCAGGTACTGTTGAATTGCTCTGACACGCTCTGGTTCCCATGACAACAACTTGTCACAGGAAGTGTTACCTTGTAATGTCACTTTTGTAAACAAACCAGCCTGGGTGGCTAAGCTAACCTAGCCTAGCGACACTCTCTGGTTCCCATGACAACAACTTGTCACAGGAAGTGTTACCTTGTAATGTCACTTTTGTAAACAAACCAGCTTGGGTGGTTAGCCTAGCATCAAGCTAACTTAGGCTAAGCTAAACTAACCCAGCACTAAGCTAACTTAGGCTAAGCTAACCTAGCTTAGCATCAAGCTAACTTAGGCTAAGCTGAATAACCTCCACAGTTAACAGTTAGCATCATTTACGTGAACCCTTACCCACCGCTCGTGTTCCACAGTGCAAAGTGTTCTAGAATACTTTCTCAACACCAGTTAGGGTTTTAAATTACTCACTTTCCATGTTTACCATTCTTATTAGCTAAAGTTTACCTTCACAGGGTTAGGAATACTCCTTGCTAACCGTTAAGGGCGAACTTCGCAGATGCCTTGTTAATTAAACTTAAGTTTAACTACATGAAAACTGCGTGACTAACTACAGAATAACGCGTGTAACCGTAGGAATTTTCATCGGCATGTTGACTAAAGCTTTGGAGGGACACACAATGTGGTTTTGAACACCCAACCGCTACAACCCACTATAGTGTTGATCAAAGCAAATCCAAAGTTTAGTCACTAATGCCACTGAACACTCTTGACCTCAGATCATTCCCGTGTTTTGATCACTTTATTTCCTTTTGCTTTAATTTTAATTTTATTTTGCCTCATTGATTATTTCATTCCTTCGACCTTGATGATAATAGCAAGCAGCTATTCCCTTAGGTCATCTATATGATTTAATTTCATTTCCTCTCTTGTCCAAGTGTGGTTCTATTCCCAATAGGGCCCAGAAAGGAAACAGAGACCCCCTTATTTGTTATTTTGGCTTAGTTTCAACCAATGCACTCGTTCGTGACCCTGCAACGCAAGTAATTTCAACAATTTACTAGGGCACTACTAGAGTCCTGAGGGTCGATAATAAGCAGAATTTAAATAAGAAAGCGGTCCTTTTCCTATTATTGTTCACTTCGTCGAGCCATAGTGGACCACCAGCTAAGTCCAGAGAAATAATTTAGTCATAAGGACCACCTTATGTTATTTATTTCATCTCGGATATGTCCTTTCCAGGAAATACGCTCGGAACCACACAAGACTTAGCCCTAACATGCACAGCTAAGATAAGGACACAAGAGACACTTAGCTTTATGCTAAACACTTAACTAACTTATTAAGCAGTAGTTCTGAACTTTTAGGGCCATGCATTAGTCACTCACAACAAGTGTGCCAGAATGCCACAGAGCCCCTGCTTAAACCGACCTCAACCTGCCAAGGAACCACTGCCCCAAACCACGGCATGGCTCCAAAAAGGATGCAACAAAGCTAACCAGAAAGGGCCCAAGATTCACTCAGGACCCTGCATCTACCCACGACATGCAGACAAGACTTTCACTTGCAAACTGTCTAACCAACATGACTGCATGAAACAGATTCTGCTTGATATGGATTACGTCCAGTCGCGAGGTGCACAGCTTCCTAGATCGTCAAACAGAGACTGTCAAAATGGACTACCAGCTGTTGCAATAAGCTTTGATCGCTTAACTCCCTGATCCAGAATCAGACCAAGGGTTATCACCACCGTGGACATCAAGTAAGACCGACTTGAAACTCCACCGACTTCGGCAAGCCTACTTCGAGAAGCAAACCATCAGGTATGAAAAGGATACCAGTTTCAGAACTTTGTTCCCTTAAAACCTGCATCCCACAGTGAGTTAGTCGATAAGCACCCTGGCCTGTGCTTGTAGCCTGTCTACCTCAGCTACGAGACTGGGCCCGCAAAGCTCACATTAAGCAAAGACTTTGTCCGAAAAGACTGTGTAAAAACCCTCAGACTAACCTGTCTCTGAGCACGACTCAGAGCTGCCCCTAGAAGGCACCCCATACATCACAAACACCTTCACTGAGAGTTAAACCGTTCCAGGCCAGCAGAGGGCAACACAACAGTCATGGTGCTCATCTAACGCCCCAGAGCAAGAGCTCTGAAACATTTCTGGAAGCCAGCCGGCGACCCAGAATGGACCGCCCAGCACCAAGAGACTCAAGCCCAACCAGCCCAGAGCGGTACCCTCTCAACACGCCACTGGTAAGCACAAGTCTGAGCACACATCAGATAACAACAGTGCAGCCACGTCACAGACGGCAGAAATCCTGAAGGTGCTGAAAGCGTTTCTGCACGAGACATCACAAGGAGACAAGTCAGACATCCTATGTCTCAGCGCAAGACCCAAGCCAGACACCCAGAACACTGCTCGTCAGCATCAGACCACAGAGCTCACTGTCGCATCACAAAGCGACAACACCAAGCAGCCGCTACAACTGACAGCTGCACAACCTGAGCATGACAGTCCGGTGTCCCACAAAACACCGGCCCTAACCGCTCATCGATCACAACACCAGCCCAGATGCCTAAACTTCTGGGAACCCTAAACAAAAGGGGGTGGCCCAAAAGACTCTACATAACCACCACCAGAGACAATCATTTGAGCCTTGAAGGCCTGTCAGACACTAGCTCAAACATCACGCTAATGTCAGCCCAACTCTTCGAAAGACTCACTGCTAAAGCTAAGAGTCAAGAACGCACTCTCAAAGCCCAAACATGTGAGCTGAATGAAAACCCTACAGCCAAAACAACTTCTGGCTCAAAACAGGTAGCTCCCATTCATCCATTTGGTCCTATGAGCCTGATTCACCCAGGGTACCGATCAAGAACGATCACGTACCCACTTCTGATTGCCCAAGATCTGTTAGATCGCTTTGAGCCTTTAATAGACTTTAATCAACTGAATGCCTGAGCTCAAGTTCAAGAACCCCTCCCCCTCCAGTCATACAGGTCAAGAGAACCTAACTGGCAGGTCACAGAGGTCACAAGAACTCCCGCAGCCAGCCATGAAGGCACAGCCTCAGCACCAAATGGAGAGGTGAACTTGCTACTCTGCACCTTTCAGCTCACTAAAGACTTTGACTAACCAAATGAACTCTGAAACTACCACCTCTTTACCCCTCCAACCTCCCAAGCCTGCCGTCGGACACATCAGGCAGCACACCAAGAACATGCTGCTCAACGGCCCTACAACTCAGTTTCATGCACCTCGTGACATCACTTCGCCACGGCTTGTGCTGCCACGGTGCAGAAAGGGGGATATGCCAGTGTATGCCCAGTCACGCACCATGTGGGCTGCACACCGCAGCACCAGGACATCTCGGCATCCTCAAAGGCATCAGACTGTCCCAGCCGACAGCCGCTGAATTCTTTCCTCCCTTTCTCTCTCTCTCCCCTGTCTCTGTTACAGGATGCTGCTGTGGTCGTCTTCCTGTGCCTCCAGCCAACCAGAGGACAGCTACTGTCGACCGCCTCACCGCCGGGTCCGACATCAGACAGCATATGGTCGACTGCCACGCAAGCAGAGCTAAATGGACTCCCACGCGCTGCTGTCAGTACGCAGTCAAACACCGGCCTGTCCAGCAACCAAACGAACTGAAATCCCACAGCCAAAAGGTAACTCACAACACAGAGTGCCTCCTCACAGACCATCAAGAAATTGAAAGGAACTGTGATAAATCCGCAACGCACACAGCATTCTACTGAACCAGACAAGTGAGCTCCAGCGAGACAACTGTTCACTGTCTGCCAGAATGACTTTGCTAAAAATTCACCAAGCAGCCTTTGCTCCAAGACCCGAGCTACCCTGCTGCAACCGAGCGTGAGTCAAGTCCAGCCAGGACGAAACCCACGATTTCACCCTGATTCCAGAACTGGAATTATGAACGATGATAGAAGGGGTCCAGCCAAACTGGACTTGTTCCCAGTGACCGCTGTGTCTCAACTGCACACCTGTTGCACTGCACAACTGCCTCACCGGTAGTCCAATCCTGGACTGCAGCTGATTCTGCACTGGGTACCTCTACGGTAATCAACCACACCCTGACACTTGACATCCACGCTGCACAAGAGGCAAGGAAATGCAAACCTCCAACAGCCACCACGGG
>NW_024121188.1:615907-660522 GCF_016745375.1 Pimephales promelas
TCTCTCATTTCCCATTGGGAATTTGTTTATGCTTTATTTCTATATTTCCTCCTCAAATTATTTTTAATAATTTTTGATCTGGTCTCGGTACAACTGTATCCTTACTAATCTAATGGTTACTTAACCCCTATGCATTTGCTCAATTTGAATTGTGTTTAAATCAGTTTGAATGCAATTTAAATCAAGCTCTCTGTCAGCCCGGTGAAACACTAGCAGGAAGTGGACCAAAACCCTTAGTGGCCAAAACCCGCCACTACAGCTCGCTTCCTCCTGTGTTCTTCATTGCTGCACTCTATCCTTTCCTGAATGGAGGCTAGGTTATTCTGATAAGTAACATTGTCATAATTTCCTTTTTTTATACCATAATTTTAGTAAAGCTGTTGCCTTTGATTTTTCTAAAAAAAAACACTCAATTTGATTTAGATAAAGGAGCTTTAATTCACATTGAAGTACACTTGTTCTTCATCCTGTTTTGTGTTTGCAAGTAGAAATCTCTCTCGTGCTGTGATGATTTGACAGTCATCTCTGCCTGGGGTCCAGCGAGCTGGTTCGTCTGATCTGCGTCACCATCACTGACTGAGCGCGAGTCTCGGACTTTTCTGTATCTTCTGTTGGTGCGGCCGCAACACGATATCACCAATCTGGCACCGCCGGTTGTGTTCAAGGTCAAGTTGCTTGAGAGGGCGCACCTCGGTACAGATGCACCGAAAGGCCCGGGACACTGCTGTCATGTGTGGGGCGACAGAAGGACCAACCACGATGCTGACTCCGGCCAGAATGACCTCATTTCACCCCAGGCAAACTAGAAAAGGTATTAAAACCCATCCACTTACTATTTGCCACAGAATCTAGAGATTCCCCTGGTAATTTGAAGTGATTGGCTTCCTCCTCTCCGAGCCACAAACCGGCTCCAAACAGGCTTAGGCCTTCTCTTCTTCCCCTTTCTAACACTGCTGGTGTACTACTACTAATGCCATTTCAGTACAGACCTCCCCATCTCTGATGGTTGCATGTTACTTCAAACTTTGCTAGATTGCCATTGCTCTGTTCTGTTGTGCTCTGTTCCTTTCAGTTCACCTAGAGACAGAACCTCTCTGACACACCAAGGAAAGCTGAAGAATAGTTTGACAACCAAGTCGTTAGCACCAACAGGTGACCCCTAAGCTAGCGCCCTGTCAAAAACCTTCATTCAGACCCATGATGACCTACCCAAATTGTCCCACCAAACGGTTTAACTGTCTGCATCAGTTAACCAAAATTCTCATACACGGCTTAGCCTGTATTATAGCTCGTTAAAAGTAGTCGAACTGGCATTGGTCTGTCTGTGTGTGTTGTGTTCCTCTCGTCCACAGTGAAGCCAGTATGTTCCAGTCCTACAGTCCCACAACCCGCTGGGACGACCTGGAGACATGGCTGAGATTCATGACATCTCCATCCCTGCCCAAAGCCACCAGCGACTCAGAGCCCCGAGCCAAGAGCAGCTGACAAAGACTGGGCCAGACACGTCACAACCTCGCTCACCAGCTCAACGCACGCCTCCGCGAAAGGAGCCGCATCGCCCTGGAGCACAAGGTTGTAACGCCGAGGATGACAACTACCCCGAGCTACCGAAGGAAGTGGAAAGACTTCAAACTGCCCTGTCTAATTTTCTACATAGACTGAAGAAGAATAGTCAGAGAAAAGAACTAAAAAGAATTCAACGAGAAACTCCGACAAAGTGAAGTCTCTTGCAAAGAGCAGAGACTGAACTGAAAGAGACTCAAAAGCCACGGCCTGCGCAAGAGGCCCGTGCGACCACCCACAAGCTCGTTCAGCAGAGACAAGATCTCGAACACGAACTTGACCCACAGAGTTGCAACACTCTGATAGACTGCAGCATGACTGGAAAGGGAGGACACACACCACAAGCTTCCCCTGACCAGTCTGCACATTTCAGCCAATGCACAAGAGCTGAAAAAGGGGGGTGGAAAAGCCCGCCTTCCACAACATCTCTGACAATCTACAAGACATTGACTTTTCACCTGCTGTCTCCAACCGGTGCACACGACACCGACACCCAGCAAGACAGACCCCGGAGGGCCTGTGCTACCACCACCGGCTCCGAACGAGTTTTCTGTGGAACTTACAACGAACCTGTAACTGAGGAGGACGCCAGTTTCAAGAAACTTTCCCTCCAAAAACCCGTCAGTCACCATAGTTCTCTCGGCCCCACACCATGCCCACTCAACGAGGCGTGAAGGCCCCCAGTAAAAATTCCTCAAAACCCAAATTATTCTGAACTGCAGAACCAGAAGACACACAGCACGAACACCGTGCAAGACTCTGCGTTTGTAGAATTAGAATTTTACTAAGTTAAAGGAATCTTAGATAGACATGTAAGCCTCAACGGCCGACGGACTATGCACGACTCTTTTGAAACAGACAGTTTCTAGATGCTGTTTAAATCAGCACCGTTAAACATTAGGTTTTGTGACAGTGAAGAGTTACAGAAAACACCAACTCCAAACAGGGCCTACAGTACGTTACCCTGACGACAGAGTGTAGTAAAACCACCCGAGTTTAAACTATTGTTAACCTACAGGCGTGCACTCGATCATCGCGATCCCACTAGAACGCAACGTGCAACACGCATTTTGATCGCTGACTTATCTAAATGCAGATAAAACAAATAGCTGGAATTGACATCTCTACTTTGAAAAAAAAAACAGCCTTAGAGTCCCAACTGATATCAAGAACGTCAGCATTAAAGCGTAAGTCTGTGTAATAAAGGTACCACCTCAGCAGCTTGTAATCTGTACCGATATCTATTCTGCTTTGGTTAAAAAGAAATCCAAATCGCGGTATGACTAAACCTGTTCCTGACGAAGGAAGCCCAGGACAGAGTTATATGTAGGTAGACCTGGGAGACGCTCCCCCTTTCTACGAAGTAAAGGCCTTAATTTTATTGTTAGATTGATGTAATTCACCTAAATTTTAGCTGCATCGACAAGCAGAAAGCCACTAAACGATCAAAACAAGTTACTCGCGGAAGAGCTAACACTCATGCATGAGAGAGACGTACCTATATATGCTTAGACGAGCTTTGACTCAGCAGCAAACCTATTTCCTTACTCTGTAAACAAATAGAACAAGACAAGCTTTGACTTGCAGCAAATCTATTTCCTTACTCTGTAAACAAATAGAAGACGTGTAAAGTAAAGAACAGAGTTCCATGAGAAAATCAGCAAATGCCAAAACACATTTGCGTTTTACTGAATGCAACCAAAGTTCTTGAAAATCATAAAGTATAGGCGCCTCCTTTTAACCCATTAAAACGTGCATGATTCATGTAAAATATACAGACATTCTTCAGATACTGTTGAATTGCTCTGACACGCTCTGGTTCCCATGACAACAACTTGTCACAGGAAGTGTCACCTTGTAATGTCACTTTTGTAAACAAACCAGCCTGGGTGGCTAAGCTAACCTAGCCTAGCGACACTCTCTGGTTCCCATGACAACAACTTGTCACAGGAAGTGTTACCTTGTAATGTCACTTTTGTAAACAAACCAGCTTGGGTGGCTAGCCTAGCATCAAGCTAACTTAGGCTAAGCTAAACTAACCCAGCACTAAGCTAACTTAGGCTAAGCTAACCTAGCTTAGCATCAAGCTAACTTAGGCTAAGCTGAATAACCTCCACAGTTAACAGTTAGCATCATTTACGTGAACCCTTACTCACCGCTCGTGTTCCACAGTGCAAAGTATTCTAGAATACTTTCTCAACACCAGTTAGGGTTTTAAATTACTCACTTTCCATGTTTACCATTCTTATTAGCTAAAGTTTACCTTCACAGGGTTAGGAATACTCCTTGCTAACCGTTAAGGGCGAACTTCGCAGATGCCTTGTTAATTAAACTTAAGTTTAACTACATGAAAACTGCGTGACTAACTACAGAATAACGCGTGTAACCGTAGGAATTTTCATCGGCATGTTGACTAAAGCTTTGGAGGGACACACAATGTGGTTTTGAACACCCAACCGCTACAACCCACTATAGTGTTGATCAAAGCAAATCCAAAGTTTAGTCACTAATGCCACTGAACACTCTTGACCTCAGATCATTCCCGTGTTTTGATCACTTTATTTCCTTTTGCTTTAATTTTAATTTTATTTTGCCTCATTGATTATTTCATTCCTTCGACCTTGATGATAATAGCAAGCAGCTATTCCCTTAGGTCATCTATATGATTTAATTTCATTTCCTCTCTTGTCCAAGTGTGGTTCTATTCCCAATAGGGCCCAGAAAGGAAACAGAGACCCCCTTATTTGTTATTTTGGCTTAGTTTCAACCAATGCACTCGTTCGTGACCCTGCAACGCAAGTAATTTCAACAATTTACTAGGGCACTACTAGAGTCCTGAGGGTCGATAATAAGCAGAATTTAAATAAGAAAGCGGTCCTTTTCCTATTATTGTTCACTTCGTCGAGCCATAGTGGACCACCAGCTAAGTCCAGAGAAATAATTTAGTCATAAGGACCACCTTATGTTATTTATTTCATCTCGGATATGTCCTTTCCAGGAAATACGCTCGGAACCACACAAGACTTAGCCCTAACATGCACAGCTAAGATAAGGACACAAGAGACACTTAGCTTTATGCTAAACACTTAACTAACTTATTAAGCAGTAGTTCTGAACTTTTAGGGCCATGCATTAGTCACTCACAACAAGTGTGCCAGAATGCCACAGAGCCCCTGCTTAAACCGACCTCAACCTGCCAAGGAACCACTGCCCCAAACCACGGCATGGCTCCAAAAAGGATGCAACAAAGCTAACCAGAAAGGGCCCAAGATTCACTCAGGACCCTGCATCTACCCACGACATGCAGACAAGACTTTCACTTGCAAACTGTCTAACCAACATGACTGCATGAAACAGATTCTGCTTGATATGGATTACGTCCAGTCGCGAGGTGCACAGCTTCCTAGATCGTCAAACAGAGACTGTCAAAATGGACTACCAGCTGTTGCAATAAGCTTTGATCGCTTAACTCCCTGATCCAGAATCAGACCAAGGGTTATCACCACCGTGGACATCAAGTAAGACCGACTTGAAACTCCACCGACTTCGGCAAGCCTACTTCAAGAGAAGCAAACCATCAGGTATGAAAAGGATACCAGTTTCAGAACTTTGTTCCCTTAAAACCTGCATCCCACAGTGAGTTAGTAGATAAGCACCCTGGCCTGTGCTTGTAGCCTGTCTACCTCAGCTACGAGACTGGGCCCAAAAGCTCACATTACGCAAAGACTTTGTCCGAAAAGACTGTGTAAAAACCCTCAGACTAACCTGTCTCTGAGCACGACTCAGAGCTGCCCCTAGAAGGCACCCCATACATCACAAACACCTTCACTGAGAGTTAAACCGTTCCAGGCCAGCAGAGGGCAACACAACAGTCATGGTGCTCATCTAACGCCCCAGAGCAAGAGCTCTGAAACATTTCTGGAAGCCAGCCGGCGACCCAGAATGGACCGCCCAGCACCAAGAGACTCAAGCCCAACCAGCCCAGAGCGGTACCCTCTCAACACGCCACTGGTAAGCACAAGTCTGAGCACACATCAGATAACAACAGTGCAGCCACGTCACAGACGGCAGAAATCCTGAAGGTGCTGAAAGCGTTTCTGCACGAGACATCACAAGGAGACAAGTCAGACATCCTATGTCTCAGCGCAAGACCCAAGCCAGACACCCAGAACACTGCTCGTCAGCATCAGACCACAGAGCTCACTGTCGCATCACAAAGCGACAACACCAAGCAGCCGCTACAACTGACAGCTGCACAACCTGAGCATGACAGTCCGGTGTCCCACAAAACACCGGCCCTAACCGCTCATCGATCACAACACCAGCCCAGATGCCTAAACTTCTGGGAACCCTAAACAAAAGGGGGTGGCCCAAAAGACTCTACATAACCACCACCAGAGACAATCATTTGAGCCTTGAAGGCCTGTCAGACACTAGCTCAAACATCACGCTAATGTCAGCCCAACTCTTCGAAAGACTCACTGCTAAAGCTAAGAGTCAAGAACGCACTCTCAAAGCCCAAACATGTGAGCTGAATGAAAACCCTACAGCCAAAACAACTTCTGGCTCAAAACAGGTAGCTCCCATTCATCCATTTGGTCCTATGAGCCTGATTCACCCAGGGTACCGATCAAGAACGATCACGTACCCACTTCTGATTGCCCAAGATCTGTTAGATCGCTTTGAGCCTTTAATAGACTTTAATCAACTGAATGCCTGAGCTCAAGTTCAAGAACCCCTCCCCCTCCAGTCATACAGGTCAAGAGAACCTAACTGGCAGGTCACAGAGGTCACAAGAACTCCCGCAGCCAGCCATGAAGGCACAGCCTCAGCACCAAATGGAGAGGTGAACTTGCTACTCTGCACTTTTCAGCTCACTAAAGACTGACTAACCAAATGAACTCTGAAACTACCACCTCTTTACCCCTCCAACCTCCCAAGCCTGCCGTCGGACACATCAGGCAGCACACCAAGAACATGCTGCTCAACGGCCCTACAACTCAGTTTCATGCACCTCGTGACATCACTTCGCCACGGCTTGTGCTGCCACGGTGCAGAAAGGGGGATATGCCAGTGTATGCCCAGTCACGCACCATGTGGGCTGCACACCGCAGCACCAGGACATCTCGGCATCCTCAAAGGCATCAGACTGTCCCAGCCGACAGCCGCTGAATTCTTTCCTCCCTTTCTCTCTCTCTCCCCTGTCTCTGTTACAGGATGCTGCTGTGGTCGTCTTCCTGTGCCTCCAGCCAACCAGAGGACAGCTACTGTCGACCGCCTCACCGCCGGGTCCGACATCAGACAGCATATGGTCGACTGCCACGCAAGCAGAGCTAAATGGACTCCCACGCCGCTGCTGTCAGTACGCAGTCAAACACCGGCCTGTCCAGCAACCAAACGAACTGAAATCCCACAGCCAAAAGGTAACTCACAACACAGAGTGCCTCCTCACAGACCATCAAGAAATTGAAAGGAACTGTGATAAATCCGCAACGCACACAGCATTCTACTGAACCAGACAAGTGAGCTCCAGCGAGACAACTGTTCACTGTCTGCCAGAATGACTTTGCTAAAATTCACCAAGCAGCCTTTGCTCCAAGACCCGAGCTACCCTGCTGCAACCGAGCGTGAGTCAAGTCCCAGCCAGGACGAAACCCACGATTTCACCCTGATTCCAGAACTGGAATTATGAACGATGATAGAAGGGGTCCAGCCAAACTGGACTTCTTCCCAGTGACCGCTGTGTCTCAACTGCACACCTGTTGCACTGCACAACTGCCTCACCGGTAGTCCAATCCTGGACTGCAGCTGATTCTGCACTGGGTACCTCTACGGTAATCAACCACACCCTGACACTTGACATCCACGCTGCACAAGAGGCAAGGAAATGCAAACCTCCACAGCCACCACGGGACCCTCAGGAAGAGGGTACCACGCTGGAGACTGCGTCAAACCTCAGCAAGCTGAGCCCCTACCTCAGCCTAGCCGCCGCCTGCCACCTGACCCTCATGATTCACCTGCCATCCGTCCATTGCGATGGTGTCGTTCGATGAAGTCACACAAGGACTTCACCTAACGAAAAGGGGGAGATGTAATGAATCTTGGCCAGGCGAATTACATCAACACATACACGCACACACAAACCTTTCACTTCCCCCACACATCGGAATGTGTGGAATGTTTTTGAACAAAGAGAAGGACTTTTGGTGTTTAAAAACATTCAACAAAATGTTTTCAATGGTTTTTATGTATGTGTGTCTTCCCCATGTCACAGTGAAATAACTTTGTTTGGTCACAGTTTAAATAGGAATTAAAAATACCTTCGTCATGCATTTGAAACATAAGTGTATATTCCTTTGATATAACATAATGTTCCTTGATATCTCTAGAATGCTTATTGAATGAAACACTCGAATATGCATAGAGATGTAAAGTAAAGTGTATTTTTAATTCGTTGTACTGCCAATGAAGATCAAATTGCTATTGCAAAACCCTCATTTAACACACCCCCTTCCACGAGAAGCGCGCGCTGAGGAACAAAAGAAAGCTTCCCGCGTGCAACATCCACTCTCCGATTGGCTCAAGCCAACAGGAAGGGGATGGATTTCTCCAAGGTGATAAATGTGAGAACGCAGGTCCGCCCTGTCTCTCTTCTGAACTTTCCAGCGCTCAACATGTAAACCTCACGGGACTCTGATCCAACGATGGATCTTTCCTTTTGTTCGTCTAAAAGTTTCATCTTTTCCTCAAGTGGACTACCAAGTTCGTCTTCCAGGAAAGGAAGTGGACTCTGCCGAACTATCTCCTCGGGTAACGTCACCTCAAAAACTCTCAGCCTTTCAAACACTGGCGCTAAATGCCGACGAACGCCACGTGACTCCCCACGGAACAAAGCAGCCATGAACGAGCCGGGACGGGCCGCGCAAACGTGCCGCGGCCGCGCTTCACGTGAGGCACGCGCGCAGGACAGGCGCGCCCCCAGCCGACACGTGGCCCGAACGGGCCGAGCAACGAGCCCACGACTCACACAGACCCAATGTGCCTTGCAAGTATACCTTCTTTTAGAGCTTCTAAGAAGCATTAAGAAAATGTTTTTGGTGGTGTCCAGAAAGGTTAACTGACTGTTTTGATGAACGTAACTCTCTCTCTCACAACTCACTCTCTCTCTCACTCTCTCTCTCTCTCTCTCTCCAACTCACTTAACTCGCGCGTATCCATTGTCTAAACGCTCTGCGTCGTCTTAGTTTGTGTTTTAATGTTTGTAAATACATGTATCATTGTAACGTAGTGAATGCTTAAGTAGTAACTTTATTAAATACAAAATATGCTTACCTTGACTGATTGTCTTGCTCATGATACGGGTCAATGAAATGTCAATTTGAAGCTACACGCTTTACAGAACTATAAATACCTAAGAGGGTATTTGGTTATATAGCAGGGAAGGCAGATTCTAGTGGCCACAGAATTCGTTTTCACAAGCTATATAACTTAATTGAGCTAATTGATTTTACCTGTCTTGTAAAACGTGGTCCTTGCAATCAATAACAATTAATTTGTGGTTGATTGCGGGGATGCACATGTATGCATATGGGTAAAATTAATAAATTAACATGTAAGACCGGTCTGATCCAAATCTGTATGAATAATTATTAATTATCAATTATTAATTATGATATGCAAATCCCCCCCCTGATCAGAACCGACCCAGAATCTTTACAGAGCGAAGGCTTGTGGGAATGACAATCTTTTCACCTTTGAAGATTATACCATGCAGGCACGAAAGCTCGTCACGGTGATTCCAGAATTCTGACACACTCACGGGACACTTTCTCTTTTCCTCAGGCCATCCTCTTAGAATCACTCCTTTCAGTGTCTGGAACTGTGGGTCCTTTTCACTTTGACTTCTAATTTCCTTCAATTTTGAGTCACTGACGGGAAGACTGCTGTAAACTGTGTGCACTTGAATATCCATACCTTCACTTAGGCTTGTGTCCTGGTCAGACAGCGACTTTCTGGATAATGTGTCTGCAACAGGGATATCCTTGCCTGGTCGATGTACGATGGTGAAATTATATTTTTGGAGCTGGAGGATCATCCTCTGTAGCCTTGGGGGAACTGATGCCAGGGGTTTCCGCATTATGGACTCAAGGGGTTTGTGGTCACTCTCAACAATGATTTGACGGCCATAAATGTATTGATGGAAGCACTTGCAGCCAAATAGTATGGCAAAGAGCTCTTTCTCAATTTGAGCGTAATTGACTTCGCATTCAGAGAGCGACTTTGATGCGTACGCGACAGGTCTTCCATCCTGTAGCAGAACTGCCCCGTACTTTGAAGCGTCAACTTGTAACCTTATCTCCTTTAGAGGATCGAAATAGGCCAAGACTGGGCCTGGTGCGCATGTGAGGAGCTCTTTTATCTTCTCGAAGGCTTTGTCATGCTGGGCATCCCAAACAAACTCACTTGACTCCTTTAGGAGCTGTCGCAGCGGTGCGTTGATTTCAGAAAGGCCAGGTGCAAATTTGGAGAGGTAGTTAATCATACCTAGCACTGTCTCGAGTTCTCCCTTGTCGTTAGGTGGCTCCATATCTCTCACGGCAGCAATTTTGGCAGGGTCAGGCTTCACTCCCTCAGCAGTGAGGAGATGACCAAAATAGCTCACCTCTGTAGCACAGATGAGACTCTTTTCTGGATTGAGTCTGACTCCTCTCTCTCTGGAACGCTGCAGCATACCATGGAGATGTTCATCATGATCAGCTTTCGTATTCCCATAGATGAGAATATCGTCAACAATGGCCATGACCCCATTCAGACCTTCATACGTTTCATCAATTTTCCGCTGGAACTCGTCTTGGGCTGAAATAAGTCCGAAGGGAAAGCGTCGGAAACGGTAACGCCCAAAAGGTGTGTTGAAGGTGGTCAGCCTTGAAGATTCCTCAGTGAGCTTTATGGCCCAATAACCCGATCTATCATCCAGGACACTAAAATATCGGGCACCAGCTAACCTGGATGTTATATCCTCGAGAGTAGGTAATGGGTAATGAGGTCGCTTGATGGCCTTGTTAAGGTCCCTTGGGTCCAGACACACCCTCAGCTGACCTGTGCGGGGTTTCTCAGCCACAACCATAGAGTTAACCCATTCAGTAGGCTCGACGACTTTAATGATGACATCCTGTCTTTCCATGCTCTCAAGCTCCTCTTTAAGACGACTGCGTAGTGCGAGAGGAACGCGTCTGGGTGGGTGGACTACTGGAGTTGCGTGCGGATCTAAGTGTATGGTACACTCACCAGGGAAAAGTCCAATCCCTTTGAAAACATCTGCAAACTCCTTCAAGATTGGCACTTCCATCTGTGCTTCTGTAACAGATAGTACTAATTTAATGAGCCCAAAGTCAATGCATCCTTTTAGACCTATGACCGGGGGTGCGTTTGTGTCGACTACATAAAAAGTCATTGTCATCTCAATGTCTTTGTGCTTGCATTTCAGTTCACATTTGCCTTTTACCGCCAGGCGTTCACCACCATAGCCAACCAAGGGGCGAGATGTCGGCTGCAGAATGCACTGAGTGTTGAGCTTGTCATATTCGTACAGGGAAATGACGTTGGCAGATGATCCAGTGTCTAGTTTGAACTTTACTTCGAGTTGTCTTGGACCTATTTTTAAGTACACAAAAGCTTGCTCTGTCTCTGAACTCGATCTGCCCTGTGTCACTGAGTCGATAAACAGCTCTTCATACTCATCAACTTCGTCTGAGTGTTCTGTGCTTATTGCATGGACAGTTTTCTCACAGCTGGAACGACAGACTTTTGCGAAGTGATTAAATTTACCACATATTTTGCACACTTTTCCTTTTGCAGGACAATGAGATCGATCAGTGTGAGGTTTGTTTCCACAGTAGCCGCTTTTGTGGTGCACTGGGGTAGTATTTCTAGGTTGCAAACTCTCGCTGTATTTCTTTGTGTGTTTATCGTTACGCTGCTTTGGAACTGCGCCTTTTGATGTATGGCGGGAGATTGCGTGCACTTCGTGTTCACGTGAAGCACTCATGCTGCTTGAAATCGTCTTTAACTGTGCCTGCGCCACTTCATGAGATCTGGCGACATCAATCGCCTTTTCGAGCGTTAACTCGGAGCCCACATTCAAAAGTTTCTCTCTCACTTTCGGTGAATGTATCCCGAACACAATGCGATCGCGGATCATTTCATCACTGTTTGCATAATTACAGTCCTTGACAAGCAAACGCAGGTCTGTCACAAACTGTTCAAATGGCTCTTGGCTTCCTTGCATTTTTTCATGGAATTTATAACGTGCGAATATCACGTTCGATTTGGGCTCGACGTATGCCGCGAAGCGGTCGTAATATGACTTTAAAATCTTTGCGTCATCTGCAGACAGTGACCATGTATTAAAAATATCACGGCCCTTTTCACCGACCCACAGGAGAAAGTAACTACATTTCTCACTCTCACCCTTTGCCTTCAGTGGTCCGCTGAACATCAGCTCCGCGTGCTGTTGAAACTTGCGCCATGCATCAGGCAGGTTAGTTGCTTCCCAGTTCATCGTGGGCATTGGAACTCCAGCGATGTCCATCCTTGTTCGATCCGTTTACTCTGACACCATGTAAAGCTTTTGTTCGTAATATGAAGGAGTACTCAAGGAGGCTCTGGGTGCACGCTGAATTCGTTTATTATGAAGATTGATTAAATCAAATCACACAGGCAAAGTGTTCACTCGTGTCGTGCTGGATGCATACTGAACTCTCCCGAGCTATCATATGACTGACATGCGACATGGCCAATAAGAACACAGGATACCATATCCATAGCATACGATAGGTTCTTAGCAGAATGTAAGAATACTACAACTTGCAGCTCTCTTGGAGTCTCATCTTCTTGGGCACTGTATGATCTGAAGCGTTATCTATAGATTTCAACATTGATTTCAAACTTGTCAAGAATGGCCTGTTTGACATAGTCATAGTTGAGTGAGTTGTCAGGCTCCATGGCCACATAAGCTGTCCTCGCCTTACCAGATAAGAGAGGTAACAAATGCAACACCCAGTCTTGTCTTGGCCATCTGCAAGCTTGAGCGATGCATTCAAAAGTTGTTAAATAATGTTCTATGTTCTCATTATGAGTCCAGGGAAGCATTCTCGGCATTTGGAAACATGGTATTGCAGGTCCTTGTCCCTCAGATGGAATCTCACATGCCGAAACGGAGTCATCATCTTGTAAGGCCTGTCGACCTGACCGAATGGTTGTAGGCAGATGCACCTCTGGACCTGCTGATGTAGTTGCTGCCCATGACTGTCGCTGTTGTTGGACTTGATGCACTTCAGACTGCAGCTTTGTAAACTAATGGTGAAGCACCTGCCATTTATGCTCTTGGCGCTGTGCCTCTCTTTCCAAGCGATCCTCTCTTTGCTGTTCCTTACGCAAAAATGTTTGCAGCATATCCTTAAGCTGGTCTGTTGTACTCCCAGTTACAACTTCACCTTGATCTGTAGTTGTGCACGTTGCTTCAGCCTCATCTGGAACTTTAAGCTCATCTCTCACCCTTGCTGCATCTTGCTTCTTTGGTGGCATTTTAGTTTAACAATGAACAGTTTATCCTGCCACCCAACTTGCAATATGGTTTGTTGCACCACATGTACTAGTCTCCTATTGGCCTGGAAGCACCACTGCCACCATGTGTCATGTAGTCGTGTTGTCGAGAGGCCCAGGAGAAGTTAGAAAGACTCAGTACAGTGGAATAGATTTTTCAAAATGCCAGTGGTGATTTATTTTCAGCAGCAGGAGCTCACACAGTGCAGTCCATATGAAGTAAAAGAAAAACAAAGAAACAAACAAAAAAAATAAAGTAACATATACTGGTGCTAAAACAAAAAGAAAAATGCTGTGAGCAGCAAAAACTGTCACTAAACAATGCCCAGTGGCACATCCACCAAATCATGAGCATGTCTCACCTCAAGCATGATCAAACTTTTTGCACAGTACTCACTGGAGGCAACCTCCTCAAACAAGATCTAACAATGGTTTATATACTCAAGTTTCCCGCCAAACTCTAGTGGGCCGTACCATTGTCACGGGGTGGAACCTTTCCCCATGACCCTCACTGAATTTCACAGCAAGCCATTTTCATACAAATACAACTAATGTTCATGAACTCATTGATCATAATACAAACATAAATCGATAATCATAATACAAACATGCATAACATACAAATGACAATCTCAAACATTTAACACCTCACACAGCATTTATGTCTCCCTTCATCTTGGAACATGGTATGTTCTGACTATGCGCACTACCAGAACCCAACTCCAAAACACTGGCTCAGACAGGTTGCTCTAACATGTACTATAATATACAAATGTCTATCAATAAAGAAATAGTTGACTCGGTTATCATTTGACACATTTACACATTAAACACTCAATGTTGGAATTGTCCATTCATCACAATAGCACCAGGTTGGCACACTAGTGATGATGTCCTTGACCTGGTTCATCATCACACTTTTTTAGCATTAAATGAAGTTTTGTTAATAACTAAGTTCGGGAGGAGCACGTTCAGATAATTAACACGAGTGGACGGCAATCAGCAATCAGCAACCAATGATAAGAGGGTATATATAGACTCAGCAGTCTTACCTCGATCCATTGGCAGTTTGCAGCATTTGGCCATGTCCGAATCTAGCTCTTCCTGTTTTCGATAGAGAATCTTTCGTCCAGAATTAGGAATCTTTTCCGCAACCCGGTATCATCCCATGGGGCGTCAGGCCAAACAAACGGGTCATCGCCACCCCGGGCGAAACATCCGCAATCTACTTCCGCGGTATCTTTAAACCGGACCATTCAATAATTCCTGCCATAGAGATATGGACAAGGCAATGCTGCCATCTTAACGCAAAGGAATGGACATTCCTCCAGCGTCGGCCGTCGCAACAGGCAGTAAGTAAGTTAAGCCACGCTGCAGATCCAGTCCCGGCTGATCCACACTCTCAAACATCTGCCGGGTCAACTCTGTGAGTGCTTAGCTGAAAACTTTCGCGTCCCTGATTAAACTTCGCATCGCTTCAATCGTTGAATGTCGAGCATTTACGCTATCCGGATACTAATTGTGATCGATATAAATAGTTCTGTACAATGATTTGCGTTCCTTAAACGCGATGCTTCTTTATGGCGTAAAACTCACACGTAAACAGTAGGGCTGGGAATCGATTCTAAAAGAATTGATTCCTCGATCCCAAAAAGAATCGATTCCTCGATCCGAGGCGTTAGGAATATAGAGTAGATTCCAAAGCTAGGAATCGATTCCATTAACAGGAATCGACTCCTCTTTTAAGATTTCAGAAGTTCAGACCAATTCTAACCCGCAGCTTCACCATTTGGTTTACTAATCCAGAACGAACAAATCGGCAGGGAACCACCCTTAGAAATGACAAATAAATAAATGAGAAACAACGGAGCTTTTACACTAGGCTTGTTACGGTGAAATGCCATATATGGTTTGTATCCTGTGTTTGCAGCGGTCCGAGCGCATTTGTCCCCGACGCCCCCCGCAGCGTGGGTCCGGTTCCACACCCAATTTAATTCTATCGAACCTTGGTGCGTTCGCGTGCATCTTATGTCATTGCAAACGTGCACGGCGCTCGATGGAAAGCAGAACGTGGGTAAATATTGTGTATTTACTTATTTATTTTTAGTAAAATTGCTTCTATTATGCGCAGTTAAGTGAACAATACAGGTTATTGTACGCGTGTCGCATAAGGTGGTTTTCTGCTGCTTGCAAACGGACCCTTAAGAATACAGTGGATTTACAAATATGTTGCTCTGATTCCACGTACAATGCTCGAATACACTGCAGGCTCACTCTCGCTCGTATCCAGGGTAATTCCTCAACACTATCATCCCTTACTTATTTAACTGAATACATCACAATAAGCTAAAACGCATGCACAGGATACCTTATTTCCTGAACAAGGGCGCACCCGAGTCCGTGCTGGGTAGTCAGTACTACCACCACCTCCTCCAGGTAGTCTCGGGTCCGGTACCCCAGTGCGCACCCGGTTCCCATAATGGCGTTCACATTAGCGATTTTTTCATGCGAACCATTCCCCGTTACGGACTTAACTGCCAGGGTGAAAGTTCCCTAAGCCATTTTGAAACGTTAATAAAGATATGCATAATCCTGCAAAGATTAAATCTCCCCTCTTTTTCGCATCTTTGTTTGCGCTCAAGAAGATGATAATCGGCCAGCCAGGCCCCAATCTACTTCCCGCTTTTGCTCGGCTTCACACCACAGCTCATTTGCACAGGTACGTTTCTCCACTGCCCAGCAGTGACGTCTACTCTGCTCCCACTGAAGCTCTGTTTCTCGGGCTAATTTTCTATACTGCCCCAGCAGTGACGTCTCCTCTGCTCCCACTGGAGCTCTGTTTCTCTGGCTAATTTTCTCCACCGCCCCAGCAGTGACGTCTCCTCTGCTCCCAAAGGAGCTCCGTTTCTCTGACTAATTTTTCTACTTAGCCCCAACAGCGATGTCTCATCTGCTCCCACAGAAGCTCTGTTTCTCTGACTAATTTTTCTACTTTGCCCCAACAGTGATTTCTCATCTGCTCCCACAGGAGCTCTGTTTCTCTGACTAATTTTTCTACTCTGCCCCAGCAGTGATGTCTACTCTGCTCCCACAGGAGCTCCGTTTCTCTGACTAATTTTTCTACTCTGCCCCAGCAGTGATGTCTACTCTGCTCCCACAGGAGCTCTGTTTCTCTGACTAATTTTTCTACTCTGCCCCAGCAGTGATGTCTACTCTGCTCCCACAGGAGCTCGTTTCTCTGGCTAATCTTTTCTACTCTGCCCCAGCAGTGATGTCTACTCTGCTCCCACAGGAGCCGTGTTTCTTTCGGCTAATTTTTCTACTCTGCCCCAGCAGTGATGTCTCCTCTGCTCCCACTGGAGCTCTGTTTCTCTGGCTAATTTTCTCCACCGCCCCAGCAGTGATGTCTCCTCTGCCCCCACAGGAGCTCTGTTTCTCTGGCCAATCTTTTATACTCTGCCCCAGCAGTGATGTCTCATCTGCTCCCACAAGAGCCGTGTTTCTTTCGGCTAATTTTCTACTCTGCCCCAGCAGTGATGTCTCATCTGCTCCCACAGGAGCTCTGTTTCTCTGGCTAATCTTTTCTACTCTGCCCCAGCAGTGATGTCTACTCTGCTCCCACAGGAGCTCCGTTTCTCTGGCCAATCTTTTATACTCTGCCCCAGCAGTGATGTCTCATCTGCTCCCACAAGAGCCGTGTTTTTTCGGCTAATTTTCTACTCTGCCCCAGCAGTGATGTCTCATCTGCTCCCACAGGAGCTCTGTTTCTCTGGCTAATCTTTTCTACTCTGCCCCAGCAGTGATGTCTACTCTGCTCCCACAGGAGCCGTGTTTCTTTCGGCTAATTTTTCTACTCTACCCCAGCAGTGACGTCTCATCTGCTCCCACTGAAGCTCTGTTTCTCTGGCTAATTTTTCTACTCTGCCCCAGCAGTGATGTCTCATCTGCTCCCACAGGAGCTCTGTTTCTCTGGCTAATTTTTCTACTCTGCCCCAGCAGTGATGTCTCATCTGCTCCTACAGGAGCTCTGTTTCTCTGAATAATTCTCATATGAGCTCTGTTTCTCTGGCTATTTTTTCTACACTGACACAGCAGTGATGTCTACTCTGCTCCCACTGGAGCTCTCTTTCTCTGACTAATTTTTACTCGGCCCCAGCAGTGATGTCTACTCTGCTCCCACTGGAGCTCTCTTACTCTGGCTTATTTTCTACACTGCTATAACAGTGACGTCCCCTCTGCTCCCACTGGAGCCCTGTTTCTCTGGCTAACTTTCTACACTGCCACAGCAGTGTCGTCTCCTCTGCTCCATCTGAAACTCTTTTCTCTGGCTAATTTTCTTCACCGTCACAGCAATGATGTCTACTCTGCTCCCACAGGAGCTCCGTTTCTCTGGCTAATTTACTACACCGCCACAGCAGTGACGTCTCCTCTGCTCCCACAGATGCTCTGTTTCTCTGGATAATTTTCTACACTGCTCAAGCAGTGACCTCTTCTCTGCTCCCGCAGGAGCTCTGTTCCTCTGGCTTATTTTCTACACTGCTATAACAATGATGTTTTCTCTCCAGTACATCACCATTTAGAATTCCTGCTAAAACCCTTAATTGATTATTTCCTCTGTCCAGCAAGCTTGGTCTCCAAGCTAACGTCGCACGCATCAAAATTTATCCTCCAAGCGGTATCTCCCAGGACCCTTCAATCCTATATTACCGCTTGGAGGTAACATAAAGAAAGGAAACGATAAATATAACGTCTCTTATAACTTGCCTTCCCCCGATTTTTCTCTTTCCAATCAAATCTTTTATCTCCTATTAAAGGTTATTTGAGCGGCAATCCAGTTTTTCCCATAAACTGTCGTACGGCACTACTTCTGTGGAGTTAAACAATTCACAAACCCTGATTAAAGGGATCCAAAGATCCCAGCCCACCCGCCCCCGACTCCGGACACCCCATAACACTGGAAATTCTCATTAAATGTATTCGGCTTCCGCATAAGCTACCAGCCCTTCAGTTCCACTCACACACTCAATGCCACGTTTAAATTACCCTTTTTCGTTTTTCTTAGACACTCAAAAAACCGCCATCACTTTATGAGCAGAGTGAGTGCTTTCCCAGAGGAGCCCTTACATTTTTCTCCTTCATCCAGCGAGCAGTTGGTCTCACAGCGGATGCAGTGTGAGAAAAATCTCCTGGGCAAGCACTCAATTTTTCCACTTTTCAGTTTTCCTTCTTCCATCCAGCGAGCATCGGTCTCACAGCGGATGGAGTGAGAGCTTTCCCAGTAGAGCACTTAAAATTTTCTCTTTCATCCAGCGAGCAGTTGGTCTCACAGCGGACGGACATGAGAAAATTTCCTGGGCAAACACTCATTTTCCCCTCTTGTCAGGTTTCCTCTTTCCGTCCAGCGAGCATTAGTCTCACAGCGGACGGAGTGAGAGCTTTCCCAGTAGAGCACTTAAAATTTTCTCTTTCATCCAGCGAGCAGCTGGTCTCACAGCGGATGGAATACGAGAAATCTCCTGGGCAAACACTCATTTTCCCCTCTTGTCAGGTTTCCTCTTTCCGTCCAGCGAGCATTGGTCTCACAGCGGACGGAGTGAGAGCTTTCCCAGTAGAGCACTTAAATTTTCTCTCTTTCATCCGGTGAGCATTCGGTCTCACCGTGGACGAGAGTACGAGAAAATCTCCTGGATAAGCACTCATTTGCTCTTTTCAGGTTTCCTCTTTCCGTCCAGCGAGCATTGGTCTCACATCGGACGGAGCGAGAAAGTTCCAGGTAGAGCACTCATGTTTTCTCTTTCATTTCAGCGAATATTTGGTCTTACAGTGGATGCAGCGCGAAAACCTCCTGGACAAGTATACAACAACCACACCTTGTTCGCAGTCAACAAGGGCCATCAGTCCAGGCAGTGAGCCAACATCACGGGCCTCCCTGACCAAGCATCCAGGCCCCTTCTCGAGATGCCAGCCCGCCATTTCTTGGCACTCTTTGGGGGGTCTTTAGTCCGGCGGCTGTCCTCTGCTCTTTAGCCTTTTGGGGGGAGTACTCTGGGTTCGGGCAGAATTCCGAGCACGGAGCCCTCCCTCCGGACAGCACGCCAAATACGCATTGAATCTTGCTCACTCAAAATTATATGTAAGTGTGAACTCGTGAAATGAAGTTTTGTTAATAACTAAGTTCGGGAGGAGCACGTTCAGATAATTAACACGAGTGGACGGCAATCAGCAATCAGCAACCAATGATAAGAGGGTATATATAGACTCAGCAGTCTTACCTCGATCCATTGGCAGTTTGCAGCATCCCTCCTCCACCCCTTCTCCACACTCCTAGTCCTGCACACTCCTCTTTCTAAAAAATCACTTGCATACGGGGGGAGTACTCTGGGTTCGGGCAGAATTCCGAGCACGGAGCCCTCCCTCCGGACAGCACGCCAAATACGCATTGAATCTTGCTCACTCAAAATTATATGTAAGTGTGAACTCGTGAAATATCCGTTCGAGCTGAGTAATGAACCCTGTGCTACATATATAGAACCCTTTTTAAGAGTGCAGAACCAGTTTCCTCAAATTCAAGGACCCAACACAGCATAGTAAGCTAATAAAGTTTATAAGGAGAACTTGTAGGCTTTACAGATGCTCACAGAAAACAATTTTAATGAGAGAAAGGGCACAACATTACCTGATGGATCGTTGAATTTTTTTTTGGATGATGAGCATTCCACTGTTTAACAGCATTTATGCACGCCTCCTCCTGAAGTGACTTGCGATCCTCCTTCGCCGCGTGCAGTGCATAAAAACATTCTGCTCGAGCCGCATCCTCGATTCATTGTGAAACGTAATTGTTTGCCTACAGTGGTGTAGACAAACTATATAATACAGTATGACTAGGGATACTATCAGCCCACGCAGTCGTCTCTCCATAATTAAACCATAGACAAGTCAAACGCTGTCTGCCGGATTTTCCATCTCTGTTTACTTCCGGGAGCTCTGGAATTTTCTCGCATGTTGATTCTGACCAATCAAAGTACAGTTACCTCTGGCCAATGAGTGATGTGGATGTTGTCACGTGACTGCATTTTGGTTCGTTTCATCAACTCATCAGCTGATTCGGACCAGAGCAATCAGTGTGGTGTGAAAATGAACCAAAACGCCTGAAAATGATACAAAGTATAATTTTTCGCCCTTAGTCCGGACCAAATGAACCTACAGGTGTGAAAGCACCCTAACTCAGGCTTGGGACGGCCCTAAACTAATCTCACCTCTCATTTAAACATCCCAAAAATGTCACCGGCAGGTAACTGATTGCTGAAATGGTTAGTTAATGAAGTGTCATTTTAACAGCGCTTGTGTTGCATACTAAACTCACTTTTTTTCCTCTCGGCTGCACAGTCCACAGGAAAACAGCAAACAGCTGCCGCCACATAAAGCCATTATAGCTGAACTCCAACCAATGTACAGCCCTTCTCCGATTTCATACCTAAACACACAGGACACATCTAACATTGCACAGTAGAGGCATTCCAAGACTGCGACATGACAGGCAAATATTGTCTGAAACATAATCACAAACATGTTTGTATAAGTGATCTTACTCATGCTATATTGCTTAATTAGATAACTCCAAATACGATAAAATCATTCTAAATATTTTCTCTAATAGCTCTATATACCAAGATAATAACTCTTCTTTCCACTTACTTTATTCCTGGATAAAGTGGGTCAAAGAATTCCTGAGTGATATTGAAAGCATACCAAGACACTGCAATCATCGTGCACAGACCTGAAACATAAAAATTAATTTTGTTTCTATAAACAATACTAATGTTTAAATTACCTATGCTTCTCCTTACCAAGACAGTCAATCAAAGGTTATTTTGAAGACATTTATTTTGTGAAAGCATAATCTTAATGATGCAAGGTTTAATTAATTAACATTAATGCACTGGGTATCATGAACTATACTCATGCAGTATTTACTAATCTTGGTTAATGTTATTAAATATATTTGTAACATGGCAATTTGTATAAAATTATGTATAATGAACAAAAAATAATTAACAATGGATAGTATATATAGGATTACCCTTATATAGAGTAATAAATCCTATATATAAAAAAGTTTTTGATTAGTTCTTGATTAGATTGTGTTGGGTAAACAAGACTCAATGGCCCTCATTTAACATTCTTGTATAGAAACTATTCAGTTACCTAACATAACCTCGGTTCTCTCTAGATAAAGGAACGAGTATTGCGTAAACTAGCTTACGCTACGGGAAAGATTAATCTTTCTTTCTGTGATTCTGTGATATTTACGCAAAAAAAAAATTTCCTAATTTTTATATCCGTTGTCAACGCAGTGCAGCAGCTGCAGACCATGAGCGTCCTCCTAGCTAGTAAGCTCATTGGTTGCGCTGCGGCAAACTGCTGCAGCCTATAGACGAACTTGAGTGAACTCGAGTCCAATGAGAGGCGCTCGCACCGTCATTGCATCATAGCCACGCATGCAGCGCCCAGTGCTGAGAGTGGGAATGCCAGATCGTGCCGCAAGCTTAAGAGAGGAGATCTGCTCTCACTGGAATGGGCCACAGGGCTGTCTGTGACAGCTGCGTAAGCTCTGGGAACCATGTCTGATTCTCCCAGCGCGGAGCTATGAGGAGCACCGAGTGGCACGTTTCCCTGATCCTCTGTATTACCTGTGGCAATAGCGAGACGGGAGGGAAGATGTTTTTCGAGAAAAATACTGGGCAGTGAGAGTTTTCCTCTGACGCAAAGAGGTCTATCTCTGCTCTGCCGAATATGCACCATAACTTCTGGACTGTTTGAGTGTGCAGGGACCATTCCCCTGGGGGAATGTTGTCTCTGGACAGTCTGTCTGGGCCATCGTTCAGGTGGCCTGGCACATGCGTCGCCCTCAGCGAGCGCAGATGGCACTGGGACCAACTCAGTATGCGTTCCGCCCTGACGGTTTAGATAGGATACCACAGATCTGTTGTCCGAGCGGACCAGGATGTGGTGACCCTGAATGATCGGGAGGAAGCACACAAGCACGTAATCGACCGCTATCATTTCCAGACAATTTATGTGAAGGCTTTTGCTGAACTGACCAAAGTCCAAAAGCCGGTGAGCCCTCGCAGACTGTGCAACAACTCGTGTTGGACGCGTCTGTCGAAATGACTTTTCAGCGAGATACAGCTCCCATAGTCACTCCCCGCTGATACAATTCGGCCACTGTCCAGGGCTGTAGAGCTGAGATACAGGTCTGAGTCACTCTGATAGGCTGGCGGCCTGGAGTACTGCTGCGGCTGAGGCTATGTAGTGGGTGGGCGGAGAGGGAGAAAGCGAGGCTTGAGGGAGAGGCTCCGGCGAGACAGTCGCTTCCATGAGCGGTTCCGGCAGCCTTTGGGAGTGGCACTTCTTCTTGCGCAGCGAGGTGAAAGACGGTGCGGCGACTTCGGCTTTAAATGCTTCGAGTCGAGCCCACAGGGTCGACAATGGAAGCTCTTCGCAGAGGTCGCATCCGCTGTCTGCGAGAGCGAGCTCTGCATGTTCCTGTCTCCGACGCTGAGAGGGGTGCGGTATGAGTCGCAGGTGGTGCGAGGCATCTTTAAAAAGACAACTCGCTTGCTCTTTTGTAAAGTTCACTTGGAACTTATGCTCTTAAAAGGCTACGTCAACCGGATGGCGTAGCTCGCAGGATGGCTTAAGGTTGTGTAGACTCCAAGCTTCTTCAGGCCCTGTCCAGGCTTGCTAGATGCCCCTCAACGGCGAGTGGCGAACCGCGCTTATATACACTCTAGCCATGCCCCTTCTGGCGGGCTATGATGCAATCACGGCACGAGCGCCTTTCATTGGACGTGAGTTCACTCAAGTTCGTCTATAGGCTGCAGCAGTTTGCTGCAGAGCAACCAATGAGCTCGCTAGCTAGCCCGCTCATGGTCTGCAGCTGCTGCACTGCGTTGACAATGGATACAAAAATTAGGATAATATTTTTCAATATCTCAGAAAAGATTAATCTTTCCCGTAGCGTAAGCTAGCTTACACAATACGAGAGAACCTCTCGTAAGAGAACGGCCGTTTATTGTGGTGTACAAAAGTAATGGTGATGATATGATGTGGAGTACCATTTATTCACATTAGTAATTGCATGACAATTTGTAATATTCTTATTATTATTATGATTTTTATTATTAATGCCGCTTATTGTTATTTAGAAGAAGAATGTTGTTATTATTATTTGTATTATTATTATTTTTTAAAAGAAGAAGAATGTAATTTTTATTATTTTGTCAGTCTGAATTATTTTTCCGTGCGCACCTGCCAGGCCTAATCCTCCTGAAACGTCAAGTAAAGCGCACAGGCTTGCAACTGAAGGAATACATGCCTAGAAATCAAATGCTTTGGTAAAGTCACACAAAATAAACAAAATTGAAGTCCATGTTGCACAAGAATAAACACTGAAGTTTATAATTACTACGTTGTTTGTTGTTGTTTTTTTACAGTGGGTCATAATATATTTATATTATAGATATTTAGTTTGTCAGTGGGTTTTGTGGTGTTAGGAATCGTTCTTCTTGCGCATTTCCGCACTAACTCAAAACGTGCGACAGCACCTCCTGAGCTGGCGTGGGTGTACACCAGGTGTACGCCAGATGTACGCTGGAAATATGGTGTATGCACTTTTGATAAATGAGGGCCAATAAGATTGTGAAGGTAGATTTTTAACCAAGAGGGAAATTGAAATTCACATAAATGTTTGGTCGGGGAAAGGTGTAAACTTTTTTATAGATGAGTTGTTTTTTTTTTTAATTTTAATTTATTTTTTAATTTTTTTTATAAAAAATTCTGTTCGTCAAAACTGTTTCTTGAATGCTCCGTACAGTGTACCTCAATATATTGACTTTGAGTCAAGTCACATTTATTTATATTTTCAAGTCACATTTATTTACACTTTTTACAATACATATTGTTTCAAAGCAACTCCACAGAGTTAATGCAAAAAAAAAAATGTTTAAGTTCACAGTCCAGTTTAAGTAAGTTCAGTGATGCTTTATTTTTGTTTTACAATAAGTTATTAATTTATATACCCAGACAGCAAACTGACATTGAATCAACGTGGAAACGACGTCTCTCATGACATTGAAACAACGTTGATTTTGCTCATCGAATTAACGTTGAACCAACGTCAGACGCGGCATTCTTCAAAGCTAAATGAAAATCGAAAATTGGTTTGCTTTCATAACGTTGAAACAACGTGTTGATTTCAAGTTGATTTTCCGTTAGTTTTGAAAGAATGACGCGTCTGACGTTGGTTCAACGTTAATTCGATGAGCAAAACAATGTCAGATCAACGTTGTGTCGATGTCATATTTCCACGTTGATTCAATGTCAGTTTGCTACCTGGGTATATATATATTATATATAATATATATATTATATATTATATAAGCTATTATACAAGAACTGAACTGAGCTGGACGATGACAAAGATATATATATATATATATATATATATATATCTTTGTCATCGTCCAGCTCAGTTCAGTTCTTGTATAATAGTGACAATGCAGACAGATCAATATTATTGTTGAATATTAAAGTAAATGTTACATTTTAATGTCCCCAACTAAGCAAGCCAAGCCAATGGTAACAAAGGTGAAAAAAGGTGACACTGGCAAGGAACCAAAACTCCATCAGGTGGCAGAATGGAGAAAAAAAAACCTGGGAGAACCCAGGTTCAGTCAGGGAGCCAGTTCTCCTCTGGCCAATGAACAAACAGTGTATGATTATGATTCAGGCGGCATTATAGGTCAGAAGTCAGATTGGTTTGGAACAATCAGAGTATTATCCAGTTCCATCTGGCTGAAATAAAAAAATATGACAGCTAGCCCTAAATGTCACAGTTAGTTGCAGCATGGAGTAAGGCAGGATCTATACACAGTAATCACTTTATTTAACAATAAACCAAATAAAAAACAAGCAGGATCACTAGAGATTTCTGGAATGCTGGAGAATTGACCCTAAACATAGACAAGAACAGAACCAAGAACAAAAGAGCTAAACAATAATGAACAGGTGAAGAAAATCCAACAATGAGTTTCTATGGAAACAAATTAAAACATTCTAGACAACATGGGAACATAAAAGAACTACAGGAAGTCCAGGACAATGAAACAGACATCAAAACTTAAAGGGATAGTTCACCCAAAAATGAAAACTAACCCATGATTTACTCACCCTGAAGCCATCTTAGGTATATGACATTTTACTTTCAGACGATCGAAGTTATATTAAAAAATGTCCTGGCTCTTCCAAGCTTTATAATGGGTATATTTTTTGGAAGTCTATCAAAGCGCATCAAAGTGCTTGAAAAGGCTTTATTCGACTAAAATAACTAGCGTCCGGCAGACGGCCGCATGCAAGTCGACTTACGGCAAAAGAGTAACACTTGATGTATGAAGTAGGATGTAGGAGTAGCGTAAGATTTGATGCCTCTCGCAGTTAAAACAAACAGGGCTGGGCAACCACGTTCGTAATTACGGTGTGTCACGTCTTATACGAACTCATCGCTTCACTTCAGAAGGCCTTTATTGGCCCACCAGAACCGTATCGAGCACTTTTATCATCGATGGATGAGCTTTGATGGCCTTCCAAAAAAAATATACCCATTGACTCCCATTATAAGGCTTGGAAGAGCCATGACATTTTTTAATTCAACTTCGATTTTATTCGTCTGAAAAGAATATACACCAAGGATGACTTCAGGGTAGTTAAATCATAGGGCTAATTTTAATTTTTGGGTGAACTCTCCCTTTAACTTTAACCTGATTTCCTTTACTGTATATGACAGGTGGTAAGTCAGTAAAGGACATCACTTGGTTAAGTTCTTACCTTGCAGTATGAAGAAGACCCCTCCAGCCCCAGCGATACGACCCTTCATTATGTAATTCTCCCCTCCTATCTTGGAACATTGCATACCCACTAGAGTTGCCACCAGCCCGAATGCACCTAGCACAATGGATGTGATCATTAATGCACGGCATGCTTGGATTAAACCTGAGAAAACAGAGAAGGAACAGTTACAAGTCTGACATCTGTACACAAATAGTAAAAAAAAAAAAGAAAAAAAAAAGAAAGATATGTGAACAAGATACAAATATGTATATACAGTACATAAAAAATAGACATTAATATGTACAGGTGTGCTATGTAAAAACAGAATAAAATGTATAGGTAACACTTTACAATTAGGTTTCATTAGCGTCATGATAACTACATCAGTTAACATGAACTCTATTCATGTTACTCTATGAACTCTACTATTAAAATCAAAAGTTGTATTTGTTAACATTAGTTAATGCACTGTGAAGTAACATGAACAAACAATAAACAGTTGTAATTTTATTAACTAACGTTAACAAAGATTAACAAATACAGTCAAATGAATTGCTCAATTAACAGTGAGTGGAATAAGTAGAGATGGGGTGTTGTTAAATAAATGTAAGTGGTATTGCACATGGTTATCATTGCACAGTGGGGAGAACATTTAGCTGTTCATGAGGTAGATTGCCTGGGGGAAGAAACATTTATTTTGCCTAGCTGTTGCCTAGCTGCTTTTGCCTAACAAATTTGAAGAACTCCACAGCAGCCACATTGCTGTTCATGATGGTAAATAGGGTGAGCTGGGGTGTTACTCCCGATTCCACTATCATCTCCACTGTTTTGAGCATGTTCAGCTCCAGGAAGTTATGACTGCACAAGACAGTCAGTTGATCAACCTCCAGTCTGTATGCAGACTCGTTACCATTGTGGATGAGGCAGATGACTGTAGTGTCATCTGCAATCTTCAGGAGTTTGACTGAAGGATCTTTAGCAGTGCAGTCATTTGTGTGCAGGGAGAACAGCAGTGGGAAGCCCTTATGAAAGAAAAATATATTTACCAATATATTACTTGAAATATATTGTAATATATTATTTTCATTTTCATTTTCCAATATATTATATATTGGAAATACATGGAGTAATATATTGATGATACAAATATTATACAATATATTAAATATATTGTAATATATTGCAAAATATACAAATGATTGCCGCTTTCAATATATTGAAATATATGGTAAATGAATATATAATATATGTAATTATATATCCGAAAATATATGCAATTTTATATTTATTAATATCCACCATAATGTATTGCAATTTGTATGGGATAATGTATTGGTTATATATAAAGATATAAGGTCTCATGTATGTTCAATATATGGTAGAATACATTTCAATATATATATGGAAATATATAAATAAAATATATGTATAGATATGTGTTCCATATATTGTGAAATATATTTTAAATATATTTAAAATTGTATGGAAATATGTGCATATATATATGCACATATATATATATATATATATATATATATATATATATGAAGAGTTCAGATGCAAAAGCCTCTAAATGCCATTTGAAATTTTCTTCTAAAATGACCATTTTTATCAAGCTTGTATATTTAAGTTCAGTAATTTCACTTAAATGACAATTAATAGGTAATCTTCATTGCCATTTAAGTGAAATTACTGAACTTAAATATACAAGCTTGATAAAAATGATCATTTTAGAAGAAAATTTCAAATGGCACTTAGAGGCTTTTGCATCTGAACTCTTCATATATCTGTGTGTGTGTGTGTGTTCAATATATTGTGGAATATTTTAAATATTTGTACAATTATATCGAAATATATGCATGCACATATTTATAGATATGTGTTCAATATATTGTGGAATAGATTTTAAATATATGTAAAATTATATCTAAATATATTGTATATATACATATATCAATATTGAGAACATGCACATTCTGTAACGATGCAGGGAGGAATGAAGCAGAGATTGAATCCAATCGCAAGCACTTTAATAAACAAACAAATAGGTAAACCAGGGTAAATGACAGAACACTCAGAACAGGAACAGGGGACTCAGGACAGGAAGAATGAAACAACAAACATTACAACATCAAGAACTCACAAGGACTGAACTAAAACACAGGGCTTAAACACAAGGGAACACAAACTAAAAAAAGATAACAAGGGCTCCCGGACGAAGGCTTGTATGCCGAAACGCGTCGGAGTGTTTTTATAGTGTTGATTATGACCAAGCCATAGAAATAAAGGCTTTTTAACTTTTCTAAAGAGAGTGCCTTGGATGTTCCTGTGTTGATTTATAAGATAACAAGGGGGTATGGTTTAACTGAAACACTTGGGAAGACTAATCAACATAATGGGGAACAGCTAGACATGGGACAAGACACATGGCAGGATCACATGACAAACAGGGAATCACATGACAGACAAGAACAAGGAACAAGACAAAACCCACACCGTGTATACACAAATCCGCCGCGAACTCTACGGGCGCCGCCATCTTGCCTGCCGCCATTACTGCGGGCCTGCGAAGTGCGACGGTGATGTTCCTCTAATGATATTTCAATTAAAGTGGATCCTGCTTATGAAATAAAATGTCTGGTTTACATTGGGTACCCGGTATGATGTCAGGCAGTGGCCAAAACTAACAGATAAAGGTAATTTATTGACAACATGTGTTAATGTAAAAATGTAATGTAATGTAATTAAGACGTGTATTAATTTATGACAACAATAAAACTGAACGCTGTCATAGATGTGTTGCTAATATCATATGTTCACATGCCACTGTCCCGAAAAAATACTGCCCTACAAAGGCAAAATGCACTAACTACGCAAACAAAGAAACGGAGAAAAAGGCCTTTAAAGTTTTTATACCAGCCAGTCAAACATGTTATGGATAGATTATGTGGTAATGCATCTCCGAAACGGGACATAATTTAACCCAGATATTTTTTTACAAGACAGAACACATGTCATAAAGCCCATTACAAGTCTTAACTCATTTTTGACCAAATGTGTAGTTACTGAGCTTTGCCTTTGTAGGGAAGAATAGACTGCTACTGATCTAACCACTGACTACACCAGCAACATGACATTTGAGAACGATCACGACACCAGTTATAATCCATTACAGCCCACACGCGCATCAGACCATACAAACTCAACATCCAGCCACGCAAGAAAACGCCGAGGTAATAAAATGCTGATGTGATTTGCTGCCCAAGAATTCAAGATTCAAAGTAGATTTATCTGAAATAAAAAATCTTTGTAACATTATAAATGTCTGCGTTCACTTTTTGATTACTTTCATGCATCCTTGCTGAATAAAAGTAGTGTATTACTTACTTTAATTTTTTTCAAATGTAGCGTATGTTACAAAAGCTTTTTATTTCAGATAAATGCTATTATTTTGAATTGTGATTGATTTCTGTAATGTGACTTTTTTGTGTGATCCTAAAATCCGATTTACAATTAAATTGTACATAAATAGGTTAAGCAAAACAAATGTTTAAACTTTTGTGTTTTTTAAAAAAAGAACATTTTAAATGCATACTAACCTGAAATGATATACTGTTTGATACAGTACAACTATTTTGAGTGTCTCTTATTTCCCTGTAAAGAACAACACTTGTCCTACATTTTTCTCTGAAGTTGGCTATGGTCATTAAATGGCTTTCCTGAGCTAAATGTAACGTTATGTGACATAATTGTTCTCCTGCTGTTATATTGACCTCTTTCCATAGTTTAAAAACACTAATTGGTCGATATTATGTATACTTTCTAGCTGTAACGTTACCTTACCCTTGCCCGTTGCAATGTGAAAACAAGATAAATAATGGACACAAATGAAAAACATGAATTTGTTTATTTGATTTCATTCATTTATTTATTTATTTATTTATTGTTGCCAACTGGACAGATCTTTTTATACTTTCTTCGTTAGCAAACGTTGGCCTAGCTAGCTTGCCAAGCTATTTTCATAAATAATCTGTAAGATTGTTTGTACCTTCATCTGTGACAGGAGGCCACTGTCTAACATCATCAACCCAATAAGTCATTCTGCCTGGCTGTAGCTGTCATCGAGGGTGCGTTCATGTTATCACCGAGGTTTGTTTACATACTGGTGCATATGTCTATGCCGGTGTAACAGCTCAGTAATGGCGTCGCCACAAGATGGCAGCCTACACAGAACGCTCGTCGGATTCGTCTATTCTTCAAAAGACCATACTTTTTCTGGGTGAATACCAAATTTCCTTGTCAAATTCAATCTGACTGATTCAGTCACTATGGAGTCCATGTGCTCTCCTAACAATGACTTAAACTCACTGTCTGTCCATAAAGGCGTAGCCAGTCCACCTTTTTCAGTTGATGGAACTAGCCTAGCATTCCTTCAAACCATTTTGTGAGTTTCTTTGTTACCACACAAACAAACCCTAAAACTTGTTTGATCAACAGAGGCTACACTTGTTAACACAGATCAACTATTGTTAACCTTCTTTGGCAGAGCAAAAGATAACCACAATATTACTAGCACTTATTACTAATCTTCCCTACTTGAACAGAGGACAAAACAACAACAAAAAAAAAGCATGTAATGCTATTAACATTTAATGTTAATGTTTCCCTGCCTGCAAGAATAGAGGATAACCAAATCATTAGCACCTGATGCTAAAACTTCCCTGCCTGAAACAGAGGATACTCTTTTTAACACGTAATGTTAAAACTTCCCTGCCTGAACAGAGAATATACTTTCATCTCTAAAAGACAACTTTTAAAGGATAACTTTAGTTAACCAAACTCTACAGCTGTTTGATAACTATTCTCTGACAGTGCAGAGGATATTCTGGTTTACTGGTCTGCAGCGGTTCTTTTGAATAGAGTGAAACTCACCGAATCATTGGTTGTGCAGAAATATTCAGTCTGGAACTCAGGCAGAAATGTTCATTCTTTGTTGAGATTCACTTCTGGAACTCCGCTTTGTTGAGATCTTGTTTGCTTGAAGTTTTTAAGATTCAGTTCAGAAAAGGTTAATTCTCTGTTGAAATCTTTGTTGCTTGAAGTTTCAATATTAAGTTCTGGATTCAGGTAAGATTCTCTATCACGGGGGACCAAAACTGTAGTGAACTTTTTCTTCCAAAGTGGAAATCAGAAGCACAGACCAGGAGACTTTGAGTTATCTTTCACGCAGAAGTTCTTTATTGTGTTGCTGTAGTCATCTCAAAAATTGTCTAACTAAAACTAAAATACAGAACTGTTCTTATACATTTCAAGAGGCGAGGAATTACATAGAGGAGGGGACTCTTGAAACAAAGCAAATGTAAATGCATGATTCAGCTGGTTACAGGAAAATTTCCCAGCCCTGATCTCATTAGCATACCAGTTATTTGAGTCTTCTTGAGATGCTAATCCAATCAGCCTAGCCTAGGACTAGATTGCTCAAACCTTTACATTATTATTGAGACAAAGGGTGGGAGTCTCAGTAATCTGGCTCATTTAATTTACAATAGAGAGACCAGGACAGACAGAAAAGAGCCATTAAGATTTTCAGAAATCTGAAAGCAGGATTAGCCAGATACCATTCCCCTCCTCACCTTGAATGCTAAATTCAATGTAAAGAAAACTTTCTCAGTTTATATTGGAATCTAAATTAAACATATTCTTAAATTTATAATCTTTCAAGACAGAGACAACCTGCTGTGCGTCTGAGCAATGAACAAGCGAACTATTGACTCGTTCTTCCAACCTGCGGCTAGTGTGTCAGTTAAATTCACTTGCTGGCTTCCCAAATAATACATTACAATAGCGATTATAAAAAAATGTGAACAAAACAATTACTCTTTGTAAGTTGTGTATTCAAGTTCCGTCTTCCGGTTGAGTTGGGTACGCTGGTGCGTTCTGGCTGCCGCTCCACTCTCTAAATAGACATTGTGATGCGGTGCATTTTATTTATGTTTGTCGGGAATTTGCTTCTCTTGGTGTTGGCATGGTGGCCTTCTTTTCACTTTGAGGACTTTCAGACAGGCCTGTCTGGAGCTGGTGCTAAAGAGGCTTCAATGAATATGGCCTTACAGTTCACCTCCTGCCAGCTGCTATGCCTGAAGCGGAATTATTATCTGTCTAGCGACACCTATGTCCACTGTGACTGGGCTGGATTGCTGCGGCCCAAGCGGTATATTCATTGGAGCTCAGGACGGAGCTACGTCTCTTCCTCGTCTTCTTCCATCTCAGTTTTGAACTGTCATTTAAGGATTAACGTTAGACAACCGTCTTCCTCTGGTGTTGATTTGACCAACTTATCAGCCCTTCCGTCTGAGTGGCATCCCTGTGATGTGGAGATTGCAAGCCCTTTAAAAGTTGCGTTACTTAATGTGCTGGATTTACCTTACCTTCGTTTACCTTTTAACGTGTTGATTACTGCAATGGTCTCCCAGCTGGGGTATAAAAATTATCTATAGACAAATTACAATATCTACAAAAGTCGGCTGCTAGAGTATTGTCTGGGGTCAGGGCTAGGGATCATATTACCCCTGTCTTGGAGTCTTTGCACTGGCTCCTTCCTTGTCAGGTATCGCATTGATTTTAAAATCGTTATGCTGGCATTTAAGGCTTTGCACAATCTAACTCCTCAGTACTTGACTGATCATTTAATACCTTACACACTACGTTGCAATGTGCGTTCTGCTCAGAGTGGTCTCTTGGTGGTTCCCAAGACCCGGCTTTGTTCTAGAGGTGATTGAGCATTTTCCTCTGTTGCTCCAAAGCTTTTGAATTCTCTCCCGACTGTCATCAGGGAAGCAAATACATTAGTGACTTTTAAATCTTGTCTCAAAACATTTTAGTTTAGAATTGCTTTTAGTTGATTATTCATTTTACCTGTTTTTTTTGTGTGTGTATTGAAGTGTGTAGTTTTTTATTTTATTTCATTTTTTTATGTCTTTATGTTTGCCTGTAAAGCGCTTTGAGAAAGCAACATTTAAAGGGACTATATAAAATAAATGTATTATTATTATGTGAGGGGCAAATGCTCGAACATGACCTGTCATTTACGCCGTCATCACCCGGGAGTTGATAGTGCACGAGCGCAGGCGAGACCTGAACTGCAGACATTACCATCAGTGTTTAAACTAAATTCATTTAAATTTTGCCATTGTAACCATTCAAGAGCAAGACGCGAAAGAGAACTCGCGTCTATAAGATTTGTGTATGCACGCGTGTGTGTGTGTGTATGTGTAGGCTACCCAGACAGCAAACTGACATTGAATCAACGTGGAAACGACATCTCTCATGACATCGAAACAACGTTGATTTTGCTCATCGAATTAACGTTGAACCAACGTCAGACGCGGCATTCTTCAAAGCTAAATGAAAATCGAAAATTGGTTTGCTTTCATAACGTTGAAACAACGTTGATTTCAAGTTGATTTTCCGTTAGTTTTGAAAGAATGATCCCAGCAAACATGCCAGTGCGGGCCCACTGTGGGTAAGTGTGGGTTTTCTGTGGGACAGTGTGGGCAAGGGCAAACCCTTTGGGGCCCCATGTGGGCTTGCTGAGGGCAAGCCCACAGTGGGCTTTCCCACAGAAACCCCTCAAGGGCCCCTAGTGGGTTAGCCCATGTGGGGCCCATAGCAGTTTTGCCCATTTGGGCCCCCATGAGGGTTTACTGTTGGCAACCCACTGTGGGTTTGCCCACAGAAAACCCACAAGGGCCCCCAGTGGGTTAGCCCATGCGGGGCCCATAGCAGATTTGCCCATTTGGGCCCCCATGAGGGTTTACTGTGGGCAACCCACTGTGGGTTTGCCCACAGAAAACCCACACGGGCTCGCAGTGGGTTAGCCCATGCGGGGCCCATAGCAGTTTTGCCCATGTGGGCCCCCATGAGTGTTTACTGTGGGCAACCCACTGTGGGTTTGCCCACAGAAAACCCACAAGGGCCCCCAGTGGGTTAGCCCATGCGGGGCCCATAGCAGATTTGTCCATTTGGGCCCCCATGAGGGTTTACTGTGGGCAACCCACTGTGGGTTTGCCCACAGAAAACCCACACAGGCCCCCAGTGGGTTAGCCCATGCGGGGCCCATAGCTGTTTTTCACTATGGGGCCCCCATGAGGGTTTACTGTTGGCAACCCATTGTGGGTTTGCCCACAGAAAACCCACATGGGGCCCCAGGCAGTTAGCCCATGCAAAGTTAAGTTGTTTAACAGTCAAATGTTTTAACATTAGAAGGTTTAATATTAGAAGCTTAATCAAACTATTTAACGATCCTGTGAAATGTCAGTCCATAATTAACTAAAACTGCATATAATGGATTATGAGCATGTGCATTTAAAAACAAATTTTTGACTTATAAGGAATTATAAAAAAATATAGATGTAACTATATATTGTAATGCGGTAGGTCTTAATGAGTCTTTATATATTTATAGAATTGTAATATTGCTCATAAATAAGTAGAAATGGTGCTATAATTCATTATAAGTATGGACTGCACAGAAAGTGTTACCACATTTATTAAATAAAATTAACTTATTTGTCACAATAAAAACAATACAATGGTTTACTGATTTGTTTTGGTATTCATCAGTGATGGATATTTATCATAATATCATATATTAATGATACTAATAAATAGGCCTACATCACTGATGTAACGATTGAGCCCAATCAGACACAAACGAAACTGCGACGTCACTGGACGTAATTTCATTACCAACTTTCATTTATATAAAGCATTTTAGTGCTTTCATATTCTAATGAAAAAAATAATATTACATTGGTCATAGAACTACATAATGATTTTTAAATTCATGATATAAAATGAATTATATTTTAAATTGTTATATGTTATAATTCTAGATGTTTAAATGCTGCGTGCCTTTTGAATTGATATGATTTCAACGCGCGTGCGCGTGCGAGTCGCATTCAAAGTTGTCCGATTCAAAGACAGGAGCGCACGCGAGCAGATGGAAACCATGGAAACGACTCAACTTCTTCAACTGACAAACAGCAAAAATAGCGTCTCTCTGTTTTTCCACTGCTTTCAGGTAAGTTTAGTTAACGAAATCACACAAATAATACATACAAACGTTCCTGACACCTTTCTTACGTATAATTGATACGCTTCTGTTGAATATTTACTTTGTAGAAAAGGTTTTGAGTCTTCGAAAAAGTCCGTTAGCATCTCAACTGTTTTCAGAATAGGTAACGTTAACGTTAAGTTAACGTTAGCTCTTGTTTTACATAAGTTTGGGGTTTTAACCACATCTTTGTGTTGATAACAGTTTTTGATAGTTTTGTTTTGCTGGTAATTTGTCAATGGGTTATTGGAAATTAGCTAATTGCTAGCTAGCCTGAAAGAATTCACACTGTAACGTACTGTTGATCAGTGACGTCACTTACAAAGATTGATAATAAAAGTGATTTTAGAAGGGACAGAAAAAAAACCTCCACAACAAAGGAGGAATTATTGTTTAATGATAATAATTTCATATGCATTTCTTGCACAATATATTACGTTAAGATTTTATATTATTTTTCTCTTTTCTGCATTGCATCTTGATTCCTTGTAATAAACCCTTTGTTCTATTGCAAATCCTATGTAACATTGTTGGCTCTGTGACACATTGCATGTTATTTTGTAGTCTAGAAAATCATCATGATGTCCTGCTACAGCCCTGTCCCAAGACAACCTCCACGGCTATGAACTCGACTAAAGCAAAACTTCAATCATACTGTTTAAAAGTTTGGGGTCTGTAGGATTTATGCTTTTTAATTAAGTCTCACACTCATTAACCCCAGTTTTTTTTCAGTGATATTGTCCTTGAGAAGTCTGTAGGCTAAATAATAGCAGGCAAAATAATATAATGTTATAATGGTCATTATAATAATTAATTTAACTATTATGATAACAGGATATCATGGTCATTGGTATATTCTCTAGGTGTGTTTTTAATTATGTTGGCCAATGAGACACCATACTGTCCAGCGCTAAGGTATTTATTTATTTTCATGTATTTTTTTTAATGATAAATACTAAAGTTCTTTTAACTTTTAAATGCTGAATTCAGGGGGTCAACAACTTTAGGCACGCAAGTTATTTTTCACAGATATCTGGCCAGTTTACTTATGGCTCATATTCTTAGCCTTTAAATGTTTGAATTTAAATCCACAATGCAATATCAGGGGGTAAAGATATCATTAGAGTTTCTAAAGTTACCATGCTCTTGTTACCAGATGAGATATCATTTGACCCTGTGATTCTTCAGGACCAGATCTTGATGCCATCCACACCCAGTACATGACAAAGGTGAGTTTCACAATAGCTGCCACTACCACAAACCAAGAGACCGAACACAACAGGCCTTCATCCATAAGAACTCACCCATACGTTGGGATAGTAACCAAAACCCGGTATTAAACATTAAACGGGCCCTGGGGCCAAATTAAAGGACATCTCCGGTCAATTTTAACATTGAGCTATTTTTTTTTTTGTACATTTGGAATGCTGTCAGTACAGACAAAAATCGGTGTTGCCTATACACTGTGTTATCATCTTTTTAAAATTCGCACCCTGCTGACTTAAATGGGGCATGGTCTAAACCTGCTTTTAGCCTCTTAACATCCTTGATTTGTCATTACGAGTGTACAGCCATGTGAGTGGTGTTATTAAGAGTGACCACGGTCAACCTGACTGCAGTAGATATGAAAGATATTAATAAAAATGATGTTAATTCAGCCATCGCACATACCTCTATTTGCTTCCTGTTTTCTGTCGATGCCCACAGTAGTCGATTGTCGATCTCACACGTGAGTTCATTTATATCGTCTCAAACCTACCACTGTGTGGTGTTCTGAGAATATCAGCTCAAATGGATAGTTCATCCGAATCAGATGTTGAACACACAGAGGTTTGAGATGATATTCACTTATGATCGCGCGCGTGAACTTGACAATCGACTACTGTGGGCTTCGCCCGAAAACAGGAAGCAAATAGAGGTATGTGCGCTGGCTGAATTAACATCATTTTTATTAATATCTTTCATATCTATTAACCGTGGTCACTCTTAATAACACCACTCACATAGCTGTGCACTTGTAATGACAAATCATTACGAGGACAAAAAAAATAATTACAATCTTTTTTAAGGAAGACCGCAGTATCGATAAGCCCAGGTGTTATCAGTTCTGTCTTGCAAATTCTGTGAGGATTAGGAGGGTTATTTTAAACAGTCTTCATACAACATGTTTTTCAGGCTGGTGGTTGTTTGTAATTTTAAATTTAAATTTTAATAAGTAGGGAGAAAATAAAAACCTTTATTAAACGCATGTTAATGTTTTCTAAATGATTAGTTAATCATTAACTAAACAATTGTAAATTATTTATAACTGAATCTACAAAACATACAATAATTAACATCACTTATAAACATTTATGAAACGCATAATCATGTTTCATAAAAAATAAGTTAATCATTTACTAATCACTTGTAAATGACTTGTAACAGAATTAACAAAACATACATAAAATGTTAGTATATCAATTGCTAATCATTTATGAATGTTTTGTAAAAGCTTAGTTCATCATTAACCAAACAAAATGACTTACAACTAAATGTTATTATAAACCGCAGCTCTCTCATTGACCTATTCAGTCATTCTCTTAGTTGAGCATTTATAAATAGCACCTGGAACAATCAGAAGACGTTTCCTCATTCAAAGTGCAGGTTGAAAACTTTCTTAGGTTGAAATGGCTCAACAGTATAACCCTTATTTTGTTTTTAACATTTGTATTTCAATTGATCCTTTCTCACTTAGATGCTGTGACAAAAAGCAGTCAAGCCACTGCATGTGATGTGGAAGCCTCTATGAAGACATGGCTCCGTAATCCCTGGGACAGAGATGGGGGAAGGCAAGGAAGGGCCAGAACTGCAGAAATACCAACTGTTGCCCCTGAGGGGATTGATTTTTAATTTTCAATCCCCTGTTTTCTGTGGTTATTGCTGTTTTAAACTGTATTATCATTAATTATAATTATTATTAAATATAAATAAATTATTTGGGGAAAAAAACATGACCCTCGATTTATTGCTGCTAACAAGTGCAATTGTACTGCATATAGTAATATGGGTGTACCTACTCTGTGTGCTCAAACTTTGCAACTGCACACACAGTGTGCCCACATCCAGCCTGCTATAATTTGTGTGGGCCAGCCCAAAGTCATCCCACACTTTGGGCTGGCCCACGGTAAGTAGAGTGGGCCCCGATTAAAGCCAGTTGTGGGCCCACAGCAAACCCTTATAGGGGCCCATTTGGGGCCATTGCAGGCAGCCCACTGTGGGCCCACAACTGGCCCCAATGGGGGCCCACTCTACTTACCGTGGGCCTGCCCATAGTCAGCCCACACTTTTGGGCTGTCCCACTGGGGCCCCACCTGGGTCCCGAAGTGTGGGGCCCACACGTGCCCCGCATTTCACGCCGGTATCTGTTCCCACAGTGGGCTGCCCGCAATGGCCCCACATCGGCCCCTATAAGGGTTTACCGTGGGCCCACAACTGGCCCCAATGGGGTCCACTCTACTTACTGTGGGCCTGCCCACAGTCAGCCCACACTTGTGGGCTGTCCCACTGGGGCCCCACCTGGGTCCCGAAGTGTGGGGCCCACACGTGCCCCGCATTTCACGCCGGTATCTGGGCCCACAGTGGGCTGCCCGCAATGGCCCCACATCGGCCCCTATAAGGGTTTACCGTGGGCCCACAACTGGCCCCAATGGGGTCCACTCTACTTACTGTGGGCCTGCCCACAGTCAGCCCACACTTGTGGGCTGTCCCACTGGGGCCCCACCTGGGTCCCGAAGTGTGGGGCCCACACGTGCCCCGCATTTCACGCCGGTATCTGGGCCCACAGTGGGCTGCCCGCAAGGGCCCCATTCGGGCCCCAAAGAAGCTTGTTTGCTGGGATGCGTCTGACGTTGGTTCAACGTTAATTCGATGAGCAAAACAATGTCAGATCAACGTTGTTTCGATGTCATGTTTCCACGTTGATTCAATGTCAGTTTGCTATCTGGGTACTCATCTCAGACAGCGCGCAAATATTGAGTTCTCTTTCAAGTCTTGCACTTGAATAGACAAATTCAAACAAAAGTATGTCAACATGTCCGTCTTAATGAGTATCGTAGCAGACATAGTCTGCTATACTTAAGTGAACTTATAGACCATTTCACAGGATGTAAACAACACTGGTCCAGAAACACTTCCTGTTTCAGTTTGTAACTGTTTTCTTTATTTCACATGTAAAGAAAACATCTTAAAGATGTTTGTTTAACTTTTTGATTCAGTTTTAAATGTTCTGTTGGTTGTATTTTATCCCAGCTTTTATGTAGTGTTAAAAAACTGAAACAGGAAGTGCTTCTGGACCAGTGTTGTTTACATCTTGTGAAATGGTCTATATGGTCAAGAAAAACACTCACAGTATGGTGTAGGCCAACTGAATCAGCTCTAAATTGAATCACTTTTGTCACTTTTGTTGAATCACTTTTTATAAATTAAAGATTAATCCTTATTATAGTCAAATATGTCAAATATGCAATGTTATTTTACATTTGATTATTTTATTCAAATTCTGTAACTGAAAACTAATGTTAGACCTACCTGGAAAGCATAATTTATTTTGTTAGTATCTTTTCTCTATTATATTTATTTGTGCATTTGCTTGTGGTTAGATAATTTGTTCATATTTTCTTTATTTAAATTGACAGTAGTCTTTTTTCCCCTGAACATAGCACATACCAAATCATACCGAAACTGTGAACATAAAACCGTGATAGAAACTGAACCTATTTGAAACGTTTGAAACAAACTGAAACTATTTGAAAGCTATTTGAAACGTTGCAGCTAGTACAGTGTCACAGTCGGAAGATGATTCAGAGAGAGAGGTTTTTGTGGCGAAAAAGGCCAAACCCACCATTTTCATGAAGACTGGCTGCGAGAATTCAGCTGGTTAAGGTAGCACTGTAAGAAGACAAATTCCATGACCTGCGAACGTTGCAGTCACTGCCCATAACTGCGGGGAACACGAAGTTTGCAGACAGTGCAGGCACTTCACAGTTTAAACACAATACGCTAGTTAAACACAATCTTAGCCTCAAGCATAGAGTATGCGGTGACATGTTAATAAATCAAAAAGTAACGCCACTGCCATTGCTTTTAGAAGACAAGAGGTTGTAACGTTAAATCAGAGCGCAAAGGCATTTTAATTTCTGCATCTATTATCAAAGTATTTATTAGTAATACACTGGAAATTTAATTAGTAGAAATGTGAATATTTGGTTAGTATGTTGTGTGTGCTCCTAAATTTTCTGGTTGTGCCCCTTAAATTTTTTAGTTGGGGGCTACTGTGCTCCTAGTGAAAAAAGTTAGTCTGGAGCCAAGGGCAAACCAACATCAGTGTCAGTCAATGGGGTCAAAATACCAAACAGTTTCTTACTACTTTTCTAATTCACTCTCAGAGAACAAACAACCCAGCAAGCAATTTTGTATGTAAAAGACGTCTAATAACCGTCCAAACAAGAACAAATTTGGACTGTCAGGGAAAATTTTGTTGACTTCTAACCGTGGCCAAGAATAGATGCACAGGCTACGCATAGAAAATGTCTAAGATATGAAACAAAACACCTTGTAACTACTGTTGACTTTGGTTACATGATGGAATATCATACATCTCGCAAGTTATTTTGGAAAAAACGACATGCAACCAAAATTCAAGGTTATTTTGGTTAACTAACCTATAAGGGGAAATGAGGGCTATTTTTTTTTTTTTTGCTGGGAATGATTACAGAACTCTTAACATAAAAGCTTTTTGTCTAATCACACAGCCAAACCAACAATTCACTAACAAAACAACTAAATGTTCCACTAAAATGAGTGACATCAGGGCTCTTAGGGTGTGCCTGGAATTGACTGCAGTCACTGCACCAATCAGGTTGAAACACTCATTAGCCTAAATGAGCCAATCATCACCATCCCTAAACAATAAGGCTGCGTCTAAAATTTACATACTCTCTTGGGTAGATACTTTACTTATTTGAATAAGTAATTACTTCATGACAACTAAAGAAGTATGCTCTATATGTGGTTTATCAGTGGTTCCGAAATTAATTATTAATATATAATATATATATATATATATATATAATTAAACACAACAAATTATACTAAATTAAGAATATACATAATATGCAGACAGGCTATGTAAATTTTCAGAATACCTTAATAGAATTAACCGCACTTCAACTAATCAGTTCATATGCCGAACTGCTTTGTTGGATACTCTTTATCAATTTTCATGAAGGTTTCTTCTTAGTATTCTTAGTTTACTAATTAAATTAGTTTACTCAACAATATCAGCTTGTAGCTTCAGATCACACATTAAAGAGGTTTTGTTCTATGACCAACAAACAGAGACAAGCAAGCGTATAATGGAGTTTAATAAAATTAACTAGGATATACAACTACATTTAACAATGAAGATATAGAATAATGAAAGTAAAAACAGGAAGAAAGAGAAATGGAAACACAAGAAAAACACAATTGCTAACAAAGCTGAACCTTAAGAGCCAACAAGGAAAATAAACACTTTAACCCCTTAACGCCAACTGTCACAAATATGCGACAAACCGTTTGACTCAGTCAACCAGCCGAAATAACGTCTTCTTTCCCCCAATGCTGGTTAGTGCATATTCGCTACGGACCTAGGACCTTCGACAAGCACTTGTTTCTAGTGGGACCGCAAAGTGACGGACTTATTTCCTGTTTACGCGCGAGGATTACTCCGGTCAGGAAAGTTATGGATATGAGTCGGAAACGTTTGATCCTGAGGTGTATATAAGGTAAGTTTTGCTAAGATAAAAATACTCACCTGCTTATTGTGTGCTTATACACTCGACGTAATGAGGTGAAGTATGTGTGACAAGTATTTTTGAAGTTATTGTAATATTTAGCTTTGTAGCATATTAGCGACAGTGGACCATAAGCCTAATGCTGACTGCTAACCAGCGGTATATAGAAAAACTCTTTTAGTGACAGGTTATCTAAGTAATCCTTTGTATTTTGCTTAGTTATTTTCAATAGTCTGTATACAGACACCATGCTGGGATATGAATACAAAAGCTAATTATTTTTGTGCAGATCCGAATGAAACCTTCCGTGTTTTACGGCAAGCACGTAAATGCGCAACTTCGCGTCAGAGCTCCCCCAGAGGAAAGTGAGGATAGTTGTCTCAGCGATAGTGCAGGCAGCGATGAGGAATGTGTTCCCAAGCCAGGTGATGAAGAGAGCTGCAGTGAGAGTGACAGGAGCAGCAGTGATGAGGAAAATGTTGTCAAGCCAGGTGAATCAGGATTTAAAGTTAGCACCAGCACCAGCCAAATGCTGGTCAAATTTTTATGTTGGCTGGTACTAGATTTTAGACTGAAAATGCTGATTCCTATTGAATGGCTAGTGAATTTCACCAGTTTATCCATAGATTATCCATAGATTTTCACATTTCTAAAAGTTAATTTTGACCCCTGCAGGTGTGAGGAGCAGCAGCAGTGAGGAGGATGTTCAATACCAAGATGCGGGCAGTGCGGGCAGCGATGTAGAATGTGTTCCCGAGCCAGGGGATGAAGAGAGCAACAGGAGCAGCAGTGATGAGGAGGTTGATAGCACCAGTGATGAGGAGGTTGATAGCACCAGTGCCCAAGCTGCAAGAAAGACACAAAAGAGACAAAACAAAGACAAAGTGGCATGGAAGACGGTGAAACAGATTCAGAGCTCTGCAAAAAAAGTGCCAGTGTGGGAAGGTGCTCTGCCAGAACCAGACAGTGACACAATCAAACAGCCTGTTGATTATTTCAGACAGTTTTTTGACACTGAACTTTTGGATCTTATTGTCAATCAGAGCAATCTGTACAGCACACAAGAAAATCCAAACCATGCCTTGAAATTAGATCAGAAAGAATTGGAGCAGTTCATTGGAACTGTTTTGTACATGAGTGTTATCCGCTTACCTCGCTCTAGGATCTACTGGTCTAATGCATGTCGTGTAGAGCAGGTGGCTGATGTGACGCCCCGCAGCAGGTGGGAAGAAATTAAACATTTCCTTCATTTTAATGACAAGTCAGCACACAACAACAGTGATAGGCTGTTCAAAAATTAGGCCACTAATTGATTCCCTGCTCCCAACATTCCAAGCTCTGCCTCAAGATCAGATGCTATCTATTGACGAACAAATGGTGCATTCAAAGGCAAGATCTGTTTCTAAAAACAGTACATCCCAAAAAAACGTACAAATGGGGATACAAAATCTTTGTTTTGTGTGACACAAAGGGCCTGGTGCACTCATTTGATGTTTATGCAGGGAAATCTGATCCTCCACCAGGTTCACAAGACATAGGAGCAAGCGGAAACGTCGTGCTAAACTTGCCACAAGTTATGAAGCTCTGTCAACCACCTGCTGTCTTTGATAAATGGTTTTCCTCGCTCGATTGTTCGTAACTCTTGCAATAGGGGATACCAGCCCTTGGCACTGTGCGGCAAAATCGCCTGCGAGACTGCAGTTTCAGTGAAGACAAAAAGCTCAAAAAGAAGGGAAGAGGGACATTTGAGGAGCAACAGGCTGTTGTTGACCGTGTGGAGGTTAGGGCTGTCAAATGGTTTGACAACAGAGGGGTGATTGTTGCCAGCACTTTTGCAAGTGCCCAGCCTGTTCCTTCATAGAGAGGTGGGACAGAAAGCAAAGGATGAAAGTGTCTGTGGAATGTCCTAGCATCATCACCTCTATAATAAGTTCATGGTTTGGTATGCACTTGATGCCCTAATCGCCTACTACCGCATCCACATCAGGTCTAAGAAGTATTACCACCGATTCTTCTTTCACTTCGTGGACATGGTGGTTGTCAACTGCTGGTTGCTCTATCGGCGTGATTGTTGATATGAATGTTCCACGGAAGAAGCAGAACGGACTTGCTGGCTTTCAAGTCTTTCCATTGCACAGGCCTCTGCATGCAAGGCAAAGATCTGTCAGCCAAAAAGAGGGGGCGGCCTTCGTCTGACGTGGAGCGAGCGTTCAAGAAGAAGAAGCGCAGAGGACCAACTAAGGCTTTTCCCACACAAGATGTCCGTGCTGATGCTGTAGGTCACTGGCCGCAAATCGCACAGTGGCGGTCAGCACTGCAAATTCCCTACATGCACGGGCCACACATTCTGTACTTCAAGTGTACAAAATGTGATGTTCACTTAAACAAGAACAAAAAACTGCTTCTGTGCATTTCACGAGTGAGTTACATTGTAACCAACACATTTGTTACATTGTTGTGCATGCCTAAGTGTGTGTATGTATGTATGCATGCATGTGTGTCCACGTGTGCGTGAATGCATGCATGTGTGTGTTTGTGTGCGTGCGTGTGCGCATGTGTGCGTGTGTGTGGAGGTTAACCCTGGGGCTACCCTAGAGGTGTTACGGCCCCTGCTCCTTAAATAATTAAAG
>NW_024121188.1:661022-706637 GCF_016745375.1 Pimephales promelas
AAAAAAAAAAGCATGTAATGCTATTAACATTTAATGTTAATGTTTCCCTGCCTGCAAGAATAGAGGATAACCAAATCATTAGCACCTGATGCTAAAACTTCCCTGCCTGAAACAGAGGATACTCTTTTTAACACGTAATGTTAAACTTCCTGCCTGAACAGAGAATATACTTTCATCTCTAAAAGACAACTTTTTAAGAGGATAACTTTAGTTAACCAAACTCTACAGCTGTTTGATAACTATTCTCTGACAGTGCAGAGGATATTCTGGTTACTGGTCTGCAGCGGTTCTTTTGAATAGAGTGAAACTCACCGAATCATTGTTGTGCAGAAATATTCAGTCTGGAACTCAGGCAGAAATGTTCATTCTTTGTTGAGATTCACTTCTGGAACTCCGCTTTGTTGAGATTTGTTTGCTTGAAGTTTTTAAGATTCAGTTCAGAAAAGGTTAATTCTCTGTTGAAATCTTTGTTGCTTGAAGTTTCAATATTAAGTTCTGGATTCAGGTAAGATTCTCTATCACGGGGACCAAAACTGTAGTGAACTTTTTCTTCCAAAGTGGAAATCAGAAGCACAGACCAGGAGACTTTGAGTTATCTTTCACGCAGAAGTTCTTTATTTGTTTGCTGTAGTCATCTCAAAAATTGTCTAACTAAAACTAAAATACAGAACTGTTCTTATACATTTCAAGAGGCGAGGAATTACATAGAGGAGGGGAATCTTGAAACAAAAGCAAATGTAAATGCATGATTCAGCTGGTTACAGGAAAATTTCCCAGCCCTGATCTCATTAGCATACCAGTTATTTGAGTCTTCTTGAGATGCTAATCCAATCAGCCTAGCCTAGGACTAGATTGCTCAAACCTTTACATTATTATTGAGACAAAGGGTGGGAGTCTCAGTAATCTGGCTCATTTAATTTACAATAGAGAGACCAGGACAGACAGAAAAGAGCCATTAAGATTTTCAGAAATCTGAAAGCAGGATTAGCCAGATACCATTCCCTCCTCACCTTGAATGCTAAATTCAATGTAAAGAAAACTTTCTCAGTTTATATTGGAATCTAAATTAAACATATTCTTAAATTTATAATCTTTCAAGACAGAGACAACCTGCTGTGCGTCTGAGCAATGAACAAGCGAACTATTGACTCGTTCTTCCAACCTGCGGCTAGTGTGTCAGTTAAATTCACTTGCTGGCTTCCCAAATAATACATTACAATAGCGATTATAAAAAAATGTGAACAAAACAATTACTCTTTGTAAGTTGTGTATTCAAGTTCCGTCTTCCGGTTGAGTTGGGTACGCTGGTGCGTTCTGGCTGCCGCTCCACTCTCTAAATAGACATTGTGATGCGGTGCATTTTATTTATGTTTGTCGGGAATTTGCTTCTCTTGGTGTTGGCATGGTGGCCTTCTTTTCACTTTGAGGACTTTCAGACAGGCCTGTCTGGAGCTGGTGCTAAAGAGGCTTCAATGAATATGGCCTTACAGTTCACCTCCTGCCAGCTGCTATGCCTGAAGCGGAATTATTATCTGTCTAGCGACACCTATGTCCACTGTGACTGGGCTGGATTGCTGCGGCCCAAGCGGTATATTCATTGGAGCTCAGGACGGAGCTACGTCTCTTCCTCGTCTTCTTCCATCTCAGTTTTGAACTGTCATTTAAGGATTAACGTTAGACAACCGTCTTCCTCTGGTGTTGATTTGACCAACTTATCAGCCCTTCCGTCTGAGTGGCATCCCTGTGATGTGGAGATTGCAAGCCCTTTAAAAGTTGCGTTACTTAATGTGCTGGATTTACCTTACCTTCGTTTACCTTTTAACGTGTTGATTACTGCAATGGTCTCCCAGCTGGGGTAAAAAAAATTATCTATAGACAAATTACAATATCTACAAAAGTCGGCTGCTAGAGTATTGTCTGGGGTCAGGGCTAGGGATCATATTACCCTGTCTTGGAGTCTTTGCACTGGCTCCTTCCTTGTCAGGTATCGCATTGATTTTAAAATCGTTATGCTGGCATTTAAGGCTTTGCACAATCTAACTCCTCAGTACTTGACTGATCATTTAATACCTTACACACTACGTTGCAATGTGCGTTCTGCTCAGAGTGGTCTCTTGGTGGTTCCCAAGACCCGGCTTTGTTCTAGAGGTGATTGAGCATTTTCCTCTGTTGCTCCAAAGCTTTTGAATTCTCTCCCGACTGTCATCAGGGAAGCAAATACATTAGTGACTTTTAAATCTTGTCTCAAAACATTTTAGTTTAGAATTGCTTTTAGTTGATTATTCATTTTACCTGTTTTTTTTGTGTGTGTATTGAAGTGTGTAGTTTTTTATTTTATTTCATTTTTTTATGTCTTTATGTTTGCCTGTAAAGCGCTTTGAGAAAGCAACATTTAAAGGGACTATATAAAATAAATGTATTATTATTATGTGAGGGGCAAATGCTCGAACATGACCTGTCATTTACGCCGTCATCACCCGGGAGTTGATAGTGCACGAGCGCAGGCGAGACCTGAACTGCAGACATTACCATCAGTGTTTAAACTAAATTCATTTAAATTTTGCCATTGTAACCATTCAAGAGCAAGACGCGAAAGAGAACTCGCGTCTATAAGATTTGTGTATGCACGCGTGTGTGTGTGTGTATGTGTAGGCTACCCAGACAGCAAACTGACATTGAATCAACGTGGAAACGACATCTCTCATGACATCGAAACAACGTTGATTTTGCTCATCGAATTAACGTTGAACCAACGTCAGACGCGGCATTCTTCAAAGCTAAATGAAAATCGAAAATTGGTTTGCTTTCATAACGTTGAAACAACGTTGATTTCAAGTTGATTTTCCGTTAGTTTTGAAAGAATGATGCGTCTGACGTTGGTTCAACGTTAATTCGATGAGCAAAACAATGTCAGATCAACGTTGTTTCGATGTCATGTTTCCACGTTGATTCAATGTCAGTTTGCTATCTGGGTACTCATCTCAGACAGCGCGCAAATATTGAGTTCTCTTTCAAGTCTTGCACTTGAATAGACAAATTCAAACAAAAGTATGTCAACATGTCCGTCTTAATGAGTATCGTAGCAGACATAGTCTGCTATACTTAAGTGAACTTATAGACCATTTCACAAGATGTAAACAACACTGGTCCAGAAACACTTCCTGTTTCAGTTTGTAACTGTTTTCTTTATTTCACATGTAAAGAAAACATCTTAAAGATGTTTGTTTAACTTTTTGATTCAGTTTTAAATGTTCTGTTGGTTGTATTTTATCCCAGCTTTTATGTAGTGTTAAAAAACTGAAACAGGAAGTGCTTCTGGACCAGTGTTGTTTACATCTTGTGAAATGGTCTATATGGTCAAGAAAAACACTCACAGTATGGTGTAGGCCAACTGAATCAGCTCTAAATTGAATCACTTTTGTCACTTTTGTTGAATCACTTTTTATAAATTAAAGATTAATCCTTATTATAGTCAAATATGTCAAATATGCAATGTTATTTTACATTTGATTATTTTATTCAAATTCTGTAACTGAAAACTAATGTTAGACCTACCTGGAAAGCATAATTTATTTTGTTAGTATCTTTTCTCTATTATATTTATTTGTGCATTTGCTTGTGGTTAGATAATTTGTTCATATTTTCTTTATTTAAATTGACAGTAGTCTTTTTTCCCCTGAACATAGCACATACCAAATCATACCGAAACTGTGAACATAAAACCGTGATAGAAACTGAACCTATTTGAAACGTTTGAAACAAACTGAAACTATTTGAAAGCTATTTGAAACGTTGCAGCTAGTACAGTGTCACAGTCGGAAGATGATTCAGAGAGAGAGGTTTTTGTGGCGAAAAAGGCCAAACCCACCATTTTCATGAAGACTGGCTGCGAGAATTCAGCTGGTTAAGGTAGCACTGTAAGAAGACAAATTCCATGACCTGCGAACGTTGCAGTCACTGCCCATAACTGCGGGGAACACGAAGTTTGCAGACAGTGCAGGCACTTCACAGTTTAAACACAATACGCTAGTTAAACACAATCTTAGCCTCAAGCATAGAGTATGCGGTGACATGTTAATAAATCAAAAAGTAACGCCACTGCCATTGCTTTTAGAAGACAAGAGGTTGTAACGTTAAATCAGAGCGCAAAGGCATTTTAATTTCTGCATCTATTATCAAAGTATTTATTAGTAATACACTGGAAATTTAATTAGTAGAAATGTGAATATTTGGTTAGTATGTTGTGTGTGCTCCTAAATTTTCTGGTTGTGCCCCTTAAATTTTTTAGTTGGGGGCTACTGTGCTCCTAGTGAAAAAAGTTAGTCTGGAGCCAAGGGCAAACCAACATCAGTGTCAGTCAATGGGGTCAAAATACCAAACAGTTTCTTACTACTTTTCTAATTCACTCTCAGAGAACAAACAACCCAGCAAGCAATTTTGTATGTAAAAGACGTCTAATAACCGTCCAAACAAGAACAAATTTGGACTGTCAGGGAAAATTTTGTTGACTTCTAACCGTGGCCCAAGAATAGATGCACAGGCTACGCATAGAAAATGTCTAAGATATGAAACAAAACACCTTGTAACTACTGTTGACTTTGGTTACATGATGGAATATCATACATCTCGCAAGTTATTTTGGAAAAAACGACATGCAACCAAATTCAAGGTTATTTTGGTTAACTAACCTATAAGGGGAAATGAGGGCTATTTTTTTTTTTTTTGCTGGGAATGATTACAGAACTCTTAACATAAAAGCTTTTTGTCTAATCACACAGCCAAACCAACAATTCACTAACAAAACAACTAAATGTTCCACTAAAATGAGTGACATCAGGGCTCTTAGGGTGTGCCTGGAATTGACTGCAGTCACTGCACCAATCAGGTTGAAACACTCATTAGCCTAAATGAGCCAATCATCACCATCCCTAAACAATAAGGCTGCGTCTAAAATTTACATACTCTCTTGGGTAGATACTTTACTTATTTGAATAAGTAATTACTTCATGACAACTAAAGAAGTATGCTCTATATGTGGTTTATCAGTGGTTCCGAAATTAATTATTATATATATATATATATATATATATATAATTAAACACAACAAATTATACTAAATTAAGAATATACATAATATGCAGACAGGCTATGTAAATTTTCAGAATACCTTAATAGAATTAACCGCACTTCAACTAATCAGTTCATATGCCGAACTGCTTTGTTGGATACTCTTTATCAATTTTCATGAAGGTTTCTTCTTAGTATTCTTAGTTTACTAATTAAATTAGTTTACTCAACAATATCAGCTTGTAGCTTCAGATCACACATTAAAGAGGTTTTGTTCTATGACCAACAAACAGAGACAAGCAAGCGTATAATGGAGTTTAATAAAATTAACTAGGATATACAACTACATTTAACAATGAAGATATAGAATAATGAAAGTAAAAACAGGAAGAAAGAGAAATGGAAACACAAGAAAAACACAATTGCTAACAAAGCTGAACCTTAAGAGCCAACAAGGAAAATAAACACTTTAACCCCTTAACGCCAACTGTCACAAATATGCGACAAACCGTTTGACTCAGTCAACCAGCCGAAATAACGTCTTCTTTCCCCCAATGCTGGTTAGTGCATATTCGCTACGGACCTAGGACCTTCGACAAGCACTTGTTTCTAGTGGGACCGCAAAGTGACGGACTTATTTCCTGTTTACGCGCGAGGATTACTCCGGTCAGGAAAGTTATGGATATGAGTCGGAAACGTTTGATCCTGAGGTGTATATAAGGTAAGTTTTGCTAAGATAAAAATACTCACCTGCTTATTGTGTGCTTATACACTCGACGTAATGAGGTGAAGTATGTGTGACAAGTATTTTTGAAGTTATTGTAATATTTAGCTTTGTAGCATATTAGCGACAGTGGACCATAAGCCTAATGCTGACTGCTAACCAGCGGTATATAGAAAAACTCTTTTAGTGACAGGTTATCTAAGTAATCCTTTGTATTTTGCTTAGTTATTTTCAATAGTCTGTATACAGACACCATGCTGGGATATGAATACAAAAGCTAATTATTTTTGTGCAGATCCGAATGAAACCTTCCGTGTTTTACGGCAAGCACGTAAATGCGCAACTTCGCGTCAGAGCTCCCCCAGAGGAAAGTGAGGATAGTTGTCTCAGCGATAGTGCAGGCAGCGATGAGGAATGTGTTCCCAAGCCAGGTGATGAAGAGAGCTGCAGTGAGAGTGACAGGAGCAGCAGTGATGAGGAAAATGTTGTCAAGCCAGGTGAATCAGGATTTAAAGTTAGCACCAGCACCAGCCAAATGCTGGTCAAATTTTATGTTGGCTGGTACTAGATTTTAGACTGAAAATGCTGATTTCCTATTGAATGGCTAGTGAATTTCACCAGTTTATCCATAGATTATCCATAGATTTTCACATTTCTAAAAGTTAATTTTGACCCCTGCAGGTGTGAGGAGCAGCAGCAGTGAGGAGGATGTTCAATACCAAGATGCGGGCAGTGCGGGCAGCGATGTAGAATGTGTTCCCGAGCCAGGGGATGAAGAGAGCAACAGGAGCAGCAGTGATGAGGAGGTTGATAGCACCAGTGATGAGGAGGTTGATAGCACCAGTGCCCAAGCTGCAAGAAAGACACAAAAGAGACAAAACAAAGACAAAGTGGCATGGAAGACGGTGAAACAGATTCAGAGCTCTGCAAAAAAAGTGCCAGTGTGGGAAGGTGCTCTGCCAGAACCAGACAGTGACACAATCAAACAGCCTGTTGATTATTTCAGACAGTTTTTTGACACTGAACTTTTGGATCTTATTGTCAATCAGAGCAATCTGTACAGCACACAAGAAAATCCAAACCATGCCTTGAAATTAGATCAGAAAGAATTGGAGCAGTTCATTGGAACTGTTTTGTACATGAGTGTTATCCGCTTACCTCGCTCTAGGATCTACTGGTCTAATGCATGTCGTGTAGAGCAGGTGGCTGATGTGACGCCCCGCAGCAGGTGGGAAGAAATTAAACATTTCCTTCATTTTAATGACAAGTCAGCACACAACAACAGTGATAGGCTGTTCAAAATTAGGCCACTAATTGATTCCCTGCTCCCAACATTCCAAGCTCTGCCTCAAGATCAGATGCTATCTATTGACGAACAAATGGTGCCATTCAAAGGCAGATCTGTTCTAAAACAGTACATCCCCAAAAAAACGTACAAATGGGGATACAAAATCTTTGTTTTGTGTGACACAAAGGGCCTGGTGCACTCATTTGATGTTTATGCAGGGAAATCTGATCCTCCACCAGGTTCACAAGACATAGGAGCAAGCGGAAACGTCGTGCTAAAACTTGCACAAGTTATTGAAGGCTCTGTCAACCACCTGCTGTTCTTTGATAAATGGTTTTCCTCGCTCGATTTGTTCGTAACTCTTGCAAATAGGGGGATACCAGCCCTTGGCACTGTGCGGCAAAATCGCCTGCGAGACTGCAGTTTCAGTGAAGACAAAAAGCTCAAAAAGAAGGGAAGAGGGACATTTGAGGAGCAACAGGCTGTTGTTGACCGTGTGGAGGTTAGGGCTGTCAAATGGTTTGACAACAGAGGGGTGATTGTTGCCAGCACTTTTGCAAGTGCCCAGCCTGTTTCCTTCATAGAGAGGTGGGACAGAAAGCAAAGGATGAAAGTGTCTGTGGAATGTCCTAGCATCATCACCCTCTATAATAAGTTCATGGTTGGTATGCACTTGATGCCCTAATCGCCTACTACCGCATCCACATCAGGTCTAAGAAGTATTACCACCGATTCTTCTTTCACTTCGTGGACATGGTGGTTGTCAACTGCTGGTTGCTCTATCGGCGTGATTGTTGATATGAATGTTCCACGGAAGAAGCAGACGGACTTGCTGGCTTTCAAGCTTTCCATTGCACAGGCCCTCTGCATGCAAGGCAAAGATCTGTCAGCCAAAAAGAGGGGGCGGCCTTCGTCTGACGTGGAGCGAGCGTTCAAGAAGAAGAAGCGCAGAGGACCAACTAAGGCTTTTCCCACACAAGATGTCCGTGCTGATGCTGTAGGTCACTGGCCGCAAATCGACAGTGTGCGGCAGCACTGCAAATTCCCTACATGCACGGGCCACACATTCTGTACTTCAAGTGTACAAAATGTGATGTTCACTTAAACAAGAACAAAAACTGCTTCTGTGCATTTCACGAGTGAGTTACATTGTAACAACACATTTGTTACATTGTTGTGCATGCCTAAGTGTGTGTATGTATGTATGCATGCATGTGTGTCCACGTGTGCGTGAATGCATGCATGTGTGTGTTTGTGTGCGTGCGTGTGCGCATGTGTGCGTGTGTGTGGAGGATAACCCTGGGGCTACCCTAGAGGTGTTTCACGGCCCCTGCTCCTTAAATAATTAAAGAGTGGAGTAGCATTGTTACGTTACATTGTTATAGTACAAATAACTGCTTCTGTGCATTCACTCTCATTCTTTCAGGTTCAGCAAAATACATTTGAAAACTTAATTTACAATTCAAATCAATCTACAATTAAAATGAATGCAATACTATAGGCTTAACAGTAACGTTTGTGTATTGTGTTGGTGACATGAAAGTGGTCATAATAATTCTTATTATTAAATACCTGCTGTTGCAGATTTATATAAATAAGTAAAATAAAGGGTGAATAAATAAAACATTGTTTTTTCACTGTTATTTTACTGTGTTTTTTTTATCTTATTATTGACCATTGTGCCCGCTGTTGCAAATTTGCAACATACCAAATTGACCCCAAACTGACCATTATGCCCGCTGTTGCAAATTTGCAACATACCAAATTGAACCCAAATTGACCATTATGCCCGCTGTTGCAGATTTGCAACGTACCAAAATTTCGATTTATTTGTTGTGCAAAAGTGAAATTGATAATCTCAACATTATTTACCATCTACTTAAAGGCAAAAACACACAAAACATTTTTTATATACAGCTATATAAATAAATCCCGGAGACGGGAACTGAGCATTAAGAAAAAGACAGAGCTAAACGCAAAATAAACAAAAGACAAATAAGACTAGAGACCAAAACAACAAGACAAGGATGAAGGTAACACTAACAGAAGAATTACATGAAAAAGAGAGAGAATGACCAGTGTCGGGATCTTTTAAAGTGAAAGTTCACACCCCTTCTTTGGGGGAACGATCCAATGGCACCTCACAGGTTTTGGGCGTGCAAAGAGTTCCTTTGTCTTCCCCTGATGACCTCATTTGCATGTTTTTATAAGGTCGCAAGTTTGGTCATTTCATTTCAAAGATGGAAAAACATAGTGGACTAGTTTTTACAGTAACTTCTTACATATATCTGGCTCAGGCTAGTTGAGACATTTTGTTTTACACCCAGAAGTTTGTGTTTGGCATGCATACACGAATATATATACTCTTAGATTATTTGTAGAACCCCTTAGAGTTCAACTACATGACTAACAATCCTAGCAAGACTTGATACAACAGTATAAAACTCAAACATACAAGAATACATCATTTATAAATTTCAGAATCACTCATTTCTGGGTTTTAATGTCAGGACGGCATCTGTGTGTGTGTTTGTGTGTGCGTGTGTGTATCTTCATGTGACCTCTGGCATTCCTTCCTCGTCGGCGAGGGGTTTGGCAATAACGGCCTTCTTTGATGTTACCTCACAAATGGATCGGGATGGCATGATGATCTCTGGAGGTTATGCTGTAAAGGTGTCAGGAATCAATTTAAACTGCAGACTTGCTGGTGCTGGTTGGTGATTTAGATGGAGGTTGTAGGTTGTGGGCTTTAGAAACCATTTGCAAGAATTTGTGCATGGCGTTCAGAATTAGTGAATTCATGATTCTTCATTCATACTCTACAGTCCCCATTTTTGTCAGATGACGTCCCTTGTGGGACATCATTGGACGACAATCATCACAATGGCGAATGGCAGGTGAATCATGTGGGTCTTGTAGCAGGGGGTTATTAGGGCTGAAGGCTCAGCTCAATGAGGCTCACAGCGATCTCTGGCATGGTCCCCTCTTTCCGGAGGTTTCGTCAGAAACCTCCAGACACAGCTAAGCTTGGTGGTAGATGTTCGCATCTCGTTGAGTCTCCTGTACAGGATGAAGGCCACGCCCAGTGTCAGGATTTGGCTGACTCCCATAGAGATACACAGCACAGTGTCAGCTGCGGTCCAGACTTAGACAACAGGTGAGGTAGTCAAGATAGGTAGTCAAGATGGGCAGTAGAGACAAAGCTTGGAGGGCTGTGTCGATAGGAGCAATGCAAATTAGCTGGGACCCCCCTTTTTTCAATCCCCAGTTGTAGTTCTGGATTCTGGTAGTTCTAGTCCCAGTTCATGAAATGCCTTGGGGCTGCGGAAATTTGCATAGCGTAACTGCGCCCCACCCCGTGGGTATTAAAAGGAGGAAGTGAACGCAACAACAGTATGTCTTCGCTGAGGAGCCAAGACTGAACTCAGGCGTCTACCCAGTGGTACAGCAGAAGTGGCAAGGCGACGTAACGTCTCCGTTCCCTACTCAGGGAACGAGGGTTACATCCGTAACCGAGACGTTCCCTTTCGTAGTCACTCGTAGTCATTCAGAGAATGGGGGTCTGTGCCATCACGCCATCTTTACAGCTGTCTTCCAGTGCCCTGCGAAAGTCTGGACTCCTGAACTTGACTTATAACCAGGAGTTCCTACTTTAACACAGGAATACCAAGGTACACTGGGAAGCATATCCCGGGAGGGACATGCTACCAAATGCCTACCGTAGGGAGGACTTACGAATACACATATGGCCGTGTTAGGGACTACATATGGAGATCACTGGAGCACCAACCTAAGGGTGGCTAGAAACTTAGCTCCAGGTGTGGCAAATGGCTTGCCAAGGGAAGACACATGCTCAGAGAGGCTTACAGTGGATAATACACATGTGACAGTTACCATAGGGAACCGTGCACACGGAGGCACCTAGCCGGCACCAGAGCAGAGCAGTGGTGCCCGCATCAGAAGTGCTGGAGGACTCAGGGCTTCAACGGAAGAATCAACTGAGGAATATCGCACTTATCCAATCCGAGGAGTGGAATGGCGAGCAAGCGAAGATACCTAAGCGGGTCCAGTACTGACGGGAGCGAGTATGCGAGAGGACACCGGCTCTATTCGCAGATTAAAAAATCTTGCGAAGGTGTTTGGTGTCGCCCAGCCTGCAGCTCTTTAAATGTCTGTTAGCGAGGCGCCATGCGCTAAAGCCCAAGAGGAGGCCACACTCCGTGTGGAGTGGGCCGTCACACCAAGGGGGCACGGTCGACCTTGCTGTTGGTAAGCCAAAGCGATGGCGTCCACTATCCAGTGAGACAGCCGTTGCTTTGAGAGAGCCCTTCCCTTCTGGCTCCCCCCATAACAGACAAAGAGCTGGTCTGAGGTCCTGAAACACCGCGTTCTGTCAACGTAGGCGCGTAGCGCACGTACCGGACAGAGCAGTGCCAAGGCTGGGTCTGCCTCCTCCAGGGGCAGCGCTTGCAGGTTCTCCACCTGGTCCTGGAAGGGAGTGGTAGGAACCTTGGGCACATATCCAGGCCGGGGTCTCAAGATCATGTGAGAGTAAGCCGGCCGGAACTCCAGGCACGCTTCGTCAACGGAGAATGCGTGCAGGTCCCCTACCCTCTTGATGGAGGCCAATGCAACCAGGAGTGCTGTCTTCATGGACAGAAACTTTAACACTACCGATTGCAAAGGCTCAAAGGGAGGCCTCTGCAGAGCACTTAGAACTATTGAGAGGTCCCAAGAGGGCACGAGGGGAGGGCGAGGCGGATTTAGCCTCCTCGCTCCCCTCAGGAACCTGGTGACCAGTTCGTGCTTTCCAATAAGGGGCTACCAGCAAGACCTGCTCCTCGTCCTCCTTGATCTTGCACAACACCCGTGCAAGAAGGCTCACTGGGGGAAACGCATACTTGCGTGGGCCCCGCGGCCAGCTCTGTGCCAGTGCGTCTGTGCCGAGCGTGCCCTTGGACAGGGAATAAAACTGGGCGCAGTGGGATGAGTCCCGAGAGGCGAACAGGTCTGTGCCTCCCCGAACTGGTCCCAAACCAGCTGGACCGTCTGGGGATGGAGTCGCCATTCGCCGGAGATAGGGTGGACCTGTGACAGCTCTTCGGCCGCCAGGTTCCGGTCTCCTGGAATGTACACTGCACGAAGGGAGCTCAGGTGCTTCTGACTCCATAACAGGAGGTGGCGAGCGAGCTGCGACAACCGACGTGAGCGTAGACCACCCTGGTGGTTGATATACGCTACCGTAGCGGTATTGTCTGAACGAACAAGTACGTGTTGACCCCTGAAGAGTGCTCAAAAGCGGTGCAGGGCCAGGCGTACTGCCAACAGCTCGAGGCAATTGATGTGCATGAGGCGCTGGGGTCCTGTCCAGGAACCCGCGGCTGCATGCCCATTGCACATGGCACCCCAACCCGTGGTAGAGGCATCCGTGGAGACAACGACATGCCTGGAAACTCGCATCAGAGGGACTCCGGCCCGTAAAAAGCTGAGGTTCGACCACAGGAAGAAGGTCTGGCGGCACGCTGGAGTCACTGGAACTCGGAGCGATGCCATGCCCACCTCGGGACTCGATCGCGAAGCCACAGCTGAAGCGGTCTCATATGAAGCAATCCGAGCGGCGTTGCCGCGGCTGCGGATGCCATATGCCCCAGGAGCCTCTGAAAAAGTTTCAGTGGAACCGCACTCTTGCCCTCGAACTGTCGAAGACAAGTCAGCAGTGAGTTGCTCGTGCTCGTTCGTGAGCTGCGCGGACATGGCGACCGAGTCTATCTCCATACCGAGAAAAGAGATCCTCTGCACGGGGCAAAGTTTGCTCTTCTCCCGGTTGATCCGAAGGCCCAGACGGGCTAGGTGCCGGAGCACCAGGTCTCTGTGTTCGCAAACCTGTTCTCGAGAGTGTGCTAGGATCAGCCAATCGTCGAGATAGTTCAGGATGCGAACCCCGTGTTCGCGAAGGGGAACAAGGGCTGCCTCGACGATCTTCGTGAAGACGCGAGGTGACACAGCTAACCCGAATGGGAGAACCGCGTACTGATATGCCTGGCCCTCGAAAGCAAACCGAAGAAACGGTCTGTGTCGAGGCAAAATGGAGACATGAAAGTACGCGTCCTTCAGGTCTATCGCTGCAAACCAATCCTGAGGCCGGATGCATTCGAAAACGCGTTTGGCTGTAAGCATTTTGAACAGCAATCGATGAAGAGCACGGTTCAAAATGCGCAGATCCAGGATCAGTCGTAACCCACAGGTCTTCTTGGGGACGATGAAGTAGGGGCTGTAAAACCCTGACCTCATCTCGGCTGGAGGGACCGTCTCGATTGCACCCTTCACCAGCAGGGTCGCAATTTCCGCTCTCATGACCGGGGCATTGCCACCGATCACTGTGAAGCGAACTCCCCTGAAATGGGGAGGAGACCGTGCGAATTGAATCGCGTAGCCGAATCTGATCGCTCTGATGACCCAGCGGGACAGGCCGGGGAGCTCTATCCAGGCTCCCAGGAACTGATCCAGCGGGGTCATGCGAACCACAGACGTCCCCCCCGGAGGGGCAGCGAGGCGGGGAGACCGGCATGCGCACAGGACCAGCGTTCCACGGGGGTCTGTTCTGCCGGGGGCCTGGCGATAGAGGGGGAGGGGAGTGGTGTAGTCGAGGGACGACACATGCTCCCTTCCGCACCCTCAGAGACAGAGAGGAATGAGTGGGGCGACGCACGGGAGACGTCGTTCGCACTCATTCCTGTCTGTGTGCTCAGTGATGATGTCAAGTCTTTCTTTAACCAACTCAGGGTGCTGTCCACCCGTGGGTGAGCAGCGGGGAGCTGAGAACAAAAGATTCTCCCCCGGCCCTCCACCGGGGGAAGGAGGGGCCTGCTACCGCCTCCTGGGAAACACTCGACTTCATCACTGAGCAGCCCGTCTCAGGAACGCCGTTTCGCCTGGCGTTTAGCGGGGCGCGCGGCCTGAGGGGGCTGTGACGCTCTCCTGCGGCCTCCTCCGCGACGCGACCCGGATGAAGGCTGCTGCTGGGGCCGCGTGGGAGGGAGGGGAGCCGCAGGGGGGCGTCCTCGGCGGCGAGCAGGCAGAGGCGTCTGAGCCGACGGTTGGGTGGAGGCATCAGCTGGCCATCGGGGCAGAATATGTTTGATCGCCTCCGTCTGCTTCTGGGTAGTCGAGAACTGCTGGGCAAAGTCCTCGACTGCACCGCCGAAGAGGCCAACCTGGGAGAGGGGGGCATCGAGCAGACGAGTCCGCTCGGCATCCCGCGTGTCTGCCAGGTTGAGCCACAGATGACGCTCCTGGACCACGCTAGTGGCCATCACCTGACCAACGGAGCGAGCGGCCACTTTCGTCGCCCGGAGAGCGAGGTCGGTGGTAGCTTGCAGCTTGTTAAAAGCCGCTTGGTCAGTCCCCCCCCCCCCTCATGCATATCCCTGAGCAGTTTGGCTTGAAAAACCTGCAAAGTGCTCATAGCATGCAGGGCGGAGGCTGCCTGTCCCGCCGCTCTATAGGATCGCGCCGCCATAGACGACGAGAACCTTCAGGCTTTGGATGGGTGCTTAGGAGTGCCGCGGGAGGACGCGCTCTGTGGACACAGTTGCATCGCAACAGAGCGTTCCACCGGGGGAATCCCAGCGTACCCACGGGCAACCGCGCTGTCGAGGGGAGGAAAGGCGGGGGAAACTGAAACGCATTCTCGGGAGGTCAAAGGAGCCTTCCAAGTGCGCGTCAGTTCCGCATGCAGCTCGGGGAAAAAAGGAATTGGGGTCGGCTGTGGCCTTGCGGCGGCAGCCTTACTCAAGAACCAATTATCCATCTGCGAGAGATCAGGACAGGGCGGAGGGTTCCACTCTAACCCGATACTCACGGTGGCCCGAGATAGCATGGCCGTCATCTCGGGATCAGACACGGGCAACGCTGGCGCTCCCGAAGGAGGCAACGCAGCCGCATCCTCACTTCCCGAGGACTCAAGCCCGCCTTGTGATGCTGCGATCGACATCGCATCATCCTCTGGAGCGCCGAACGAAACAGACGGTACCTGCGAAGAGGCAGACGCCTGAAGCGATTCGGCGCTCGCTGACTCTAACACTGGAACGGTGGGTGTGGCCCGAGGAGCTAACGTCGGGGTTTGTTCCACACAGTCACCCTGTCCATGAATCGAAGAGCTTCTAGAAGAAGAAGCCGAACAAGTAGCGGACGCGGGGACTCTCACTTTTGTCAGATCATTGAGTCTAGATCGCAGTGTAGAGATGGTCATGTTCCCACAGAAGGAACACGTCATCCACGAACGCTGCTGCTGTGTGCTGAATGCCCAGACACACAAAGCAGCGATCGTGACCATCAGAAGATGACATGAATCGACCGCACCCAGAAGAACACGGGCGGACTATCTTTAAAAAGACGTGCCACGTGTAGCTCTTTCAGTAGAGAGGAGGAAATTCACTCTTTCAGCGCTGAGGCGTCCAGGGAGAAGCGCAAAGTCTGGCAGACCACTGCTCAGATCGCAGGCAATGCAGAATCTCGCTGGGTACCGCCATCACACCAACACTGAAGAGGACGCTCGTCTCGAAGAGTTGTACTCTTGTGTGTAGGGAATCAAGGCGAATCAAACACAACTTAATCAAATTAATCTCTCATGGGATTAATTCACATGGCTTCAACACTCCAAGTTCTGGAGCCCACATTCCAGAGTCACAGAACGGCACAGAGGGTTTGCTTTGGGGGGACAATAAACCCCCCCTCCGAAGACTTTTATGGTCCTGCAGATCAGGGTTACAATTCAGCTCAGTCAAGCCATCCGACTCGTCTTACTTTCATTTCTTTCCTTTATTTCCTTTTTCGTAAAAGTTTCGTTTCAAAGTTAACTTTGCAACGCGCTTCGAACTGGAAAAGACTCTCATTCGCTTGCTAATCACACGTGACCAGCGGCGAAACTTTCATCCCTGCACTTCAAAGACAACAAACCACGCAACGGACCCGGCCGGGAAACCCCCCTTCGACGCGACGCAGACAAAGGGAATTCCCTCAGCCACTACAAAGCGCAAGTACTCCAGGCTCTAACTGAACTGGTGCTTTAATGTTAATTGAATAACCTTTTTTTAAGAAATGAAGGTTCAAATTAATGCTTGGTGGTCCTTTCAGGTTATGTCTTATGTGCATATAGAAAGTTTAAACTTTCTCTCTCACTCTTTCCAACTCACTCTTTCCCTTTCGCGACTGTATGAATGTGTGTGTGTGTGCGTGATTATGTTTAGTTGTGTTTAGAATAGCTAATAAAGTCTTCCATATATTTGAAAAGATAAATCTTCTTGTGTCGTGTTTGCACATTTAATGTCTTGTACTGTTCGATCTAAAGTTACCTTGCTAAGACAGTGTTTCACTATAGATTTGGTTATAATTACGGCCCGTTCAAATGAATTCTAAGCGAGTCATTTGCTCGGTTCAGTGATTCGGTTCCATAGATTCATTGCAAATCAATGAATCATTTCCCTTTGAGCTAAATTGGCCTTCGGCCCCCTTAAATACATTTTATGTATATTATTAAATGTTGCATTTGCTACATTTTTGGTGGAGAATGCGGGCAGTTCAACCTAAATTGTGAACATATATCAAGAAATTATCTTTTAAATTTTGGTTGCGGATGCGAGATCCGAACCTCCGCGAGTCTGTGTGTGACGTATGCGCCGCGCGCACGTTGAATGTTGCTGCTCCTGTTATCTGTGAGTGAAACTCCCAGAGAAAGCTGAGAAGTCTAGTCTGTCGCCTATTTTGTTTCTTTTATCTTTAACTAAGATATAAGACCTCACACTACAATAAGGTAGGAATTAAGCGTGTTCCTTATTTCCAGAAATGCCTCGTTATAGCTGAGATATCTGCGTGTTCCAGAGTCTTTCAGAGAGCTATAACGTTGTGTGTGTGTTTATATCAGTCACTTCCACCGTGAGAAGCCGAACGAAATCAAACTGCAGTAATTAAAACTAACCCTGTAAGTTAAAATATTTTCCTGACAGAGCGTCAAGCGTGTTCCTTGTCGAATCTAGTCATAAAAGCCTTAAAGTTATTTATCTGATCGCAGTGCGTGTTCCATTGCTTCTCCGTGATAAATGCTTAATGCTTTCTGTTTATTTTATTTGATCGCAGTGCGTGTTCCATTGTGATCTCCGTGATACACACTTAATGCTTATCTGTTTATTTGTTTGATCGCAGTGCTTGTTCCATTGTGATAAACACTTAATGCTTATCTGTTTATTTTATTTGATCACCAGTGCGTGTCCCACTATCCGTGATCCCCGTGATAAACAGTTAATGCTTTTCTGTGTATGTCTGTTCAATTATTTATCGTGTAAACACTGCGCGTGTCCGAGTGTAATTGAATAGGACTTATTTTAAGTTTTGTCCAAGTAAAGCTTGTTTTGAAACTGAACCAAGTTAGACCCTGTTACTTTGTGTGAAACTAAACCTGCACAAAGACAGAGACGAGATCATCGTTCTCATACAGCGCACCGCCGCGTGCTTAAAAGTTATCACTCTCAACAAACTGAGTGATTAAGCCCCATGTCATAAACCCAGCTACGAGTGGTGTATTTTATTTGAACAGTGTGAAATGCGCCGACATTTCCCGTAATATGATCGATTGTTACTGTATGTTCTGTGAACATTGAAATGCGCTCACATTGCATGGAACTCTAACAAACTGCTTACCAACTGCAATTCACGGTTCGCCCACTAGCGTTCGCTTGATCGCTTTAGTTGCTATCGTGACACGGAAGTCTTAACCAACACTTCCGGGTGAACCCTGACCCCCTCGAACTTTGTAAACAAACCAAACAAACACTACGCTAAGCTAAAGCTGAGCAGTTGTTTGCATTGAGGCCTGTGCTAAAGCCTTTAGCATCAGTTACTATTATCAATAATAACCCCAGCGGTTAGCTATAGTGTCTGTTTGAACAACGTTAAAGTGATTTAACCAGTTAGACACCTATCGATCTTTTCTTGTTTCTTCTTTTAACTTTCTCACACTTTTCTTTAAAGTTATCAATATTGTTCCTGAAAGGAAAATACTGATTAACCATCATTAATTATTTTACCTGCATTTTACTTGAAAAAGAAAATGCTGGTTTATGATTATTGATTGTCAAATTTCGAATTTGATTTTAAAAGAACAAGAAATTGCAAAATTGAGATTCTACCTTTCTAAACAGATCATTTCTAATGATTTCTAGATTTCTTTTTGTAATAATTCTAATTGCATAATTTTCATAATTTTTACATTTCTCTTTGAGATCTAATCACTTTAGGTGAATTAGGTTTGAAACTTAAGAACTCCGAAAGTTAAAATTTGGAAAGTTGTTATTACTATTACAAAAATAGTGTTAGACTCAGATTTGCTTATTATCGTCATTGCGCTTTATCCTTTCGTCTTGTTGGTTATAAACTTAACCACTATATTGGAATAATTCATTTGCGTGACGCTTCAATAGGATACATTACCATCTCAATACGAGTTTCAAATAAACCAGAGACAATCGTCTTTTACAAAGTTTATTTGTGTGTTTAGTTGTTCATCAACTATCAATTCTATACTCGTAGTAGATCTAAAGGTAGCGGGATCCAACCTCCTTGCTTCATTTCCTCCTCATCACATCTTTCCTGTTCTGTCCTGCTTTATTCCATCTAATTTTGCACATTTGTAGGGAACAAACCTGGAAGAACCATCAACCAACTCTAAAAAGAGACAAAGAACCAACCGAAGGTGTGTGTGTCAATCCTGTCAAACTCAGAAAAGAGGTATCAGCATTATTATTGTATTATTTTTCATTGCAAACATAATCAAAAATATTGTTTACCTTTCTGGAAACAGATTGTCATTGATAGAAACATTTATGAGAAATTAATACTTTCCCTAGTTAATAATTTCCTTTTTGTTTCGTTTCTCTCTCATTTGAAATTGGTTGTTAACTTTTCTCTCTTCTTCTCTTACTCAGTTGAGTGACGAAGTCCTCACATCACGAGTTGAAACCAGCTTTCCAGTGATAGAAAATATTTACAAAAATATTTTCTTCCATTGAAAAAAAGCTATTTCCATCTGAGATTTGTTTTAACCTCTCTCTTTTTCTTTCCTTTACCCAGTTGAGTGACGAGATCTTCACATCCCTAGCCTCACTGTGTACACTTAGACCAACATTTAGTCATCACGACACTTCACTATTGGTGCACACTTACTGAAACTACACTCAGCCGTGCAACCACATATAGGCTTATACCACACAGATCTGTGTCAGTCTCTTCACCGAGCGTGCCAACATGTCGTGGACGACAAACCCCACTGCCCAACGGGAAGACATGGACGCCTGGCTCAGAGGCATTACAGACTGCCTCACACCAAAGACAATTGAACTGTTATTATTCTTAATAATAATCATGATTCTGAGAAGATTCCTGACACATGATTCAAGCCAAAACCAAAGCCATGTGGAACTAACCAAAATAACCTGTTCCTTAAGCAATGCCTTCACAGCCCAGCTAAACCTAAGCCACCAGCACGTCACCCACCTTCAGGAGGAGCTGACGCGTGCCCAAAGCCGCATAGACAAGCTGGAAGTGAAAGTCCAGGACGACCTCAAGACTACCGAGTTCCTGAGAGAGCTGATGCACACTCAACACTGCAAAGACCAGCTCAAAGCGTCCGACGAAGCGGAGCATGAAACAAAGACCCAAGTTGACAAGCTCCAAGAAGCCCTTGCAGTCACTGAACGTGACAAACAAGAGTTAAAGACTGTCCAGAAGCACCTGGAAAACCAACTCCAGTCTGCTGAACATCAGCTAGAGAAAGCCAAAGCTGACATTGAAAGTAAGAACTCTAAACTCACTGCTCTGGAAGACCACCTGCGAAGGTGCAGCGTTGAAATTGACCATCTGACCCAACAGCGAGACGACGCCAACGACGAGCTCTACGCGGTCAGAAATGAACTCCAACATGTCTTTACACAGAAACCAGAGCCAAGAAGGGAGAGACCTCCCTCAGCATCATCACTGCTGAGCAGAACAGAGTCCTCCATCCAAGAACTGTCATCCTACGGAAGAAGTGAATGGCCACACCCAAAACGTCACCGGCCTTCACCACAGAACTCTTCCCTGCCAACCAACAAAGAGAGATCATCCAGCCAGACTCCAAAGCTGCAACTGGAATGACCTTCAAAGATCTCAACCAGCTGGCTAAGAACATCACCCAGTTCGACCCGAACTCCACGGAGGGCCACTGCATCCAGGCCTACCTCCAAGATATCGACTTCCTCCTAGAGGTGAGACCACATATGACTGACAGAGACATTTTATACCTCCTCAGATCCACATCCAGTCAAGAGGTACGAAGCGTCCTAGACCGACAACCTGCTCATGTCAAGTCAAACTACCAGCTGCTACGTGAGATCCTGATTAAAGAATTTACAAGTCCAGAGTCAGAACACGGTGTGTTAGTCGCCTTGGAAACCAAACAAGGTCGTCAAGAGACTCCCCAAGCCTATTATCACCGTTTCCGACAAGCCTACTTCGGTGCACATAGCAAACCTGAATCTGAAGAGGATCTGAACTTCAAAACCCTCTTCCTGAGAAACCTGCACCCAGGACTGAGTCGTCATCTCGGCATCATGGCCTGCCCAGTCACCATGACGCTTCAACAGCTACGTGACCTGACACACAAGGCCTACATCAAACAAAAGATGACTTCAAAGAAAGGTTTGAAAACATCCACAGTGTCAAACTCCAGCAGCCAAGACACAAGCCTTGCACTGGAAGACACCCAGTGGCATGACAACGCCACAGTCCTTCATCAGGAGCACAGAGAATGCTACTCCCATGCTAACGACAGCGACCACTCCAACCACGTGGAAAAGTCATGGGACCCACCAGAAGGAAACAACTGGAATCAACGAGTGCATCCAAAAGCATTCTATGTGGGTAAGCGACAACGAAACCCACCTCCACACCACACTGAGTGTGTCCAAGAACACGACAGTCTCCCCTCAGAGGACATGGAGCGACTACTGAGTCGACTGCAAGTGTTCTTCAAAGACAAGCTGAACACAGAAGACCAGTGATCACCTTGCACACCTTCCTGAGACGTCCACCTGTTCTACAACAACACAGAACAAAGTGGCCTCTCACAGTCAACCACTGACAAACACCCAGAGGTACCAGAAAACACCATCCTGGTTACCCATCACACCACAAGCTCCAAACTCAAGAACCATCTGTGTGCTGCCGCAACACCAGTAAGCACAGAAGTCAGACTGTCTGTCACAACCAGAAGGCATCACAAGTGGAATGCAACAAGGAGACCATGTTTTGCACTACAGCTTCACGCATCCGTGCCAAACCACCTCCCAATGTCTGCCAGAGAACTTCCTGCCTTACTGGACTGACCCCCCATCAGATCACAGAAGATCCCTTTCCAAGGCAAAGATGCGACAAGCTCATCAAAGCTAAGCCATTAAGCAAAGGGGGGAGCAAAACAGACTGAGACAGATCTGACATACATACAGCATACATACAGTACATACACTACACTACACTGTACTGACAAACACAAGTTAAACACATCTACCATGAAAACATTCAACAAACATGTTTTTCATTGTATTAGCTAACCTTTCCACCACAGGAAACATATAGCGATACACCCAACAAGTATAACACCTCTCATCACATGTTGACACCTGTCACTGCACAACAGTACCCATACTGGAGTCACTCAACTGCTTTGTTTTTGTTTTACCTCTTCCTTCCCTTCTTCTCTTATTAGGTAAAATCCCTTTTACCCCATAAGGGTCACGGTTACAATATAAGGATTGACGCACCACGCCTGACGTTTGCAAGTCACCTTAGAACGAATGTTAGCCAGAGAACTCCCTGCATCATTCGAATCAAAATTTGGAAGGTAAATTGGTCTAAACCTAGAACAATTTAGAAGTGGATAAAACAAACAAATCAAATTTAGTCACAAAGTTGATCAATCACCGTTTAACACAAACTAGAATAACGGTCCTAAAATTGAACTAAACTTTTTCCACATAATTGACTATATTGAGAGAGTGAACTCGTTAGGCCTAGATAACCTAATGCCCTGCACCAGTAAAGTGACCAGTCATGGAGGAGTTGCCTTGTTGTTTGCTGTGTGTGTTTGCTTCTTCTTCTGTTTCTCCAGCGTTCAATGATGTCTTCTTCTCAACCCATCATCGATCGAGGGGGGAATATGTAGAGAATCGAGGCGAATCAAACACAACTTAATCAAATTGATCTCTCATGGGATTAATTCACATGGCTTCAACACTCCAAGTTCTGGAGCCCACATTCCAGAGTCACGGAACGACTCCGTGCTGTCTGCAGATAAGGACTTTTATTGCCCCACAGGCCCAAGAGAGGGGCACTAAACAGGACGAACGTGTCAATATGGTAATGTTACTAAGACAAATCTGCTCCAAAATGGTGGAACGAGATGCTCACATCAAAGACCCCTCTGATGCCCTGACAGAGATGTTCCACAGAACACCTTTGCCTCGTCCCCCTTCGAGTTGAACTCTCAGTAACCTTACAATTGAGATCGGAGATCTCACACATAAAATCATATAAACTCACCACAGAACAATTCTTGAACTTTTAATCAAACCTCACAAGTCTCATTGCTTTCTGCAATTCATGTGTTGTTTGTTAATGCTTAGATCACATATGAATCATGTAATTGTTGTTAACTATTAACTCTTGTAATTGTTATACAACCATTAGAAGTGTGAATGCCTCATTTACTCTTAAACGAATCGTATTCTCCTAATTCAAAAGATGGCTTGATTGAAATCTGCGTAAAAGGTTTTGTTTTATTATTATAATTATCATAAGGTTAAAACGATGGTCTTTTGTCTCTGCTAAGTGCTGGAGACCAGCTCACAGACCATGCATAAATTATGATAAAGCAAGAAGTAGATCCGCCTCCAATTGGCCAGAAGCTTCTTGGAGGTTGGACTAGAGTTTAAGTTAAAGATCCGAACAAAGGACCTCAAGATCAGATTTTTGTAGATTTTAGAAGATTTCAGATGATTTTTGTTTAGATTTTTGTTCAGTTCGTTCAGTTCTGTAACTGTTAAGTCCGTGCCTCTCTCTAAAACCAGCAAGAGAGTGTTCTGTTCGTGCTTATCTCTGAAACAAAGAACATGTTCGCATGCTTCTACATCGACTAGACCAAATTCGACCCGCAGACGAATAACCCATCAAGATCAGGGTTACAATTCAGCTCAGTCAAGCCATCCGACTCGTCTTACTTTCATTTCTTTCCTTTATTTCCTTTTTCGTAAAAGTCTCGTTTCAAAGTTAAGTTTGCAACGCGCTTCGAACTGGAAAAGACTCTCATTCGCTTGCTAATCACACGTGACCAGCGGCGAAACTTCCATCCCTGCACTTCAAAGACAACAAACCACGCAACGGACCCGGCCGGGAAACCCCCCTTCGACGCGACGCAGACAAAGGGAATTCCCTCAGCCACTACAAAGCGCAAGTACTCCAGGCTCTAACTGAACTGGTGCTTTAATGTTAATTGAATAACCTCTCTAAGAAATGAAGGTTCAAATTAATGCTTGGTGGTCCTTTCAGGTTATGTCTTACGTGCATATAGAAAGTTGAAACTTTCTCTCTCACTCTTTCCAACTCACTCTTTCCCTTTCGCGACTGTATGAATGTGTGTGTGTGTGTGCGTGATTATGTTTAGTTATGTTTAGACCTTAGAGTTGTGTTTAGAATAGCTAATAAAGGTTTCCATATATTTGAAAAGATAAATCTTCTTGTGTCGTGTTTGCACATTTAATGTCTTGTACTGTTCGATTTAAAGTTACCTTGCTAAGAAGACATAGTGTTTCACTATAGATTTGGTTATAATTACGGCCCGTTCAAATGAATTCTAAGCGAGTCATTTGCTCGGTTCAGTGATTCGGTTCCATAGATTCATTGCAAATCAATGAATCATTTCCCTTTGAGCTAAATTGGCCTTCGGCCCCCTTTAATACATTTTATGTATATTATTATATGTTGCATTTGCTACACAATTATGTTACATGCCAACATATAAGCAGTGCTATTACGTTGGTCCTTAACCTAATATAACAGCCTGGTCTCATTGTTAATACGTAGGTATTAATACGTTATTTTCAAAGATATACAACATACGTTTTTGTACGTTTGGATAGATGCTAAAACGTATCGTATTTGCAACATTTAAACGTAACAGAATTACATTTTTACAGCTACAAAACCTTAACTATTTACGTATATTTCATATCATAACGATATCTGTATACTTTCACTTTTAAAGATAAATGTATCAAGATCCCTTAATTCTACTCCCAAAACCTAAACATATCCATTTTATGCATAATATAAAAAGGATAAAACATAATGGACAGAGATGTGTAGGTAAATGAGTTTTAGCGTTACAATATATTTTGAGCCACTAATCCTACTCCTATCCCTAAACCTACCCATAACCATTCCTTAAAACTACGTAGGCTAACACAATTATGAAAAACATAACAGACAGACAAGTATACATTTCACAATAATTTATTTATTGCGAAAATGTCAAAACCGGTAACGTTAACATTATCAAAAGTCGTTCACATGATGATATAGTAGTTGTGTATGAGGTACAGATCAGAATTAAAGTTATTAACGTTAATCCATGAAAATGTTAATCTGATTTCGGTTCGCTCTCTGAAGGCGCGCACTCTTCTCCATTTCAAATGTACTACACCTACTGAAACACGGCATGTCGCATATCTGTGACGAAGCAGGCGAGAGCCAATGAACGTTTGATATCACTGCCGTAAAACATGTCGTAACGCTTCTTGAAGGCACATTTTTTGAATTTGAACTCATCACCAGCGCGGATTTGACGTTTGCGGTCGCTGCTGAGAAATGAAGATGAAGATCACTGGATAAAAGACTGAATTTGGATCTGTTTCTTGCAAACAACGTATGGATTCTAGGATTTGGTTTACATCAAGCTAATAAAATGTATGTAAATATAGTGCGGAAAATACCAACCCATTCTCATCCCAAAGCGCCATATAGGACGCTTTTGCAAAAGCGTAAATATCCAACGCACATGGCAACCTTTAACGTGAAATGAGACGCAGATATATTTGGGCAGAAGGCTAGTGGTCTAACCCTTACCCTAGACCATACCTAAACTTAACCATAACCGAAGCGTCTCATTAGACGTTAACCCTCAGGTGCTCTTCGTTTCGGAGTCACACTTGTTATCTTCCCGGTCAAAAGTGACCGGACACCTAAAAATGAAACTTTCTCCATCCCAGTAAAACCAATGCAATTTATTTTTGTTCTATAATATTTATTCTTTTTAATTTAGTATTTTGAGACAGTTTGATTGAATTTATTAATATTTATGCAATATTTATGGTTTATTTTTGCCATGGAAAAGTATATATATTTTTCTAAATATATATAATTAAAAAAAAAAAATTATGAATGCAGTATTTTAGTATACTATAGAGTCTTGGCCTTCAGAAAAAAAATATTTTTTGAAGAAAATTAGCACCATCTAGTTACAGTATAGAGAAAAAGCGTAGAATCATGGTGTAATCACTAGCCTTCGTTTCGGAGTCACACTTGTTATCTTCCCGGTCAAAAGTGACCGGACACCTAAAAATGAAACTTTCTCCATCCCAGTAAAACCAATGCAATTTATTTTTGTTCAGTTATATTTTTTCTTTTTAATTTTGTATTTTGAGCCAATTTGATGTTACTTATTAATATTTATGCAATATTTATGGTCCATTTTTGCCATTGAAAATAATACAAACTTTTTTTATATATACATTTTTTATTTTATTTTTTTTTTAGCAGTATTTTAGGTTAAAATAGAGACTAGGCCTTCCAAAAAATTTTTTTGAAGGCAGATTAGCGCCATCTGGTAAGAGTATGGAGAGAAAGCGTAGAACCATGTTGTAACCACTAGATGAAATGTACAGTTCTCTATGGAGAGGCATGTGAATTCCCCAGCTGTTCATGGACACGTTTACTTATTTTTTTTTTGTTATAGGTGGATTTCAACATATATTTAAACAATCTCAAAGACTATTTCTTATCAAGTTTTAGATTTTTAGTGATTTAAAGTTTTAGATTTAATAGTGATTTAAAGTGTTAGTTTTTGCATTATGATTACAGTCAAACCTAAACATTGTGTTAGAAAGAGAATGCTAGGAAGCAAATTTTAAACACATTTTTTATTATTATTCTGAATTTGTACAAAAAACAAACAAAAAAAACAATGCGATTCATTCAATTATAACACTTTATGTAAAATAATATTTAATGAGCATGTCTATTTGTGTCACTGAACCATAACAAATATATAGGTGTGTGTTTATTTGTGCGTGTGTGCGTCTGTTTGTGAGTGTGGGTGAGTGTCAATATCACAATCTTGATGTTTTAGAGTGTCACCCCTTCATTGTTGAGCACTTTTTTTCTGCATCATGGCCAATTTGTAGATTGCAAATTGTAGTTTGAAGTTGTAGATTGTTGTTTTTGTCAATTTCCCATTCATTTCCTATGGTCGGTCATGTTTGACAGAAGAGCAGAAGTGTATCTGATTTTTTTACGACCACTTCAAGTGCTCGAATCATGACCTCAATTTTTTTGTGTGTTCACATACATGTTGCCATAAAAGTCACGAAGTTTCGTAATTTTCTGATGAAGCAGTGATTTTTTAGAAATTCAAAACAGATTTTTTAATCACAATTTATTGGTGTTTTTGTGTATAAAAGTGTGTGTGTGTGTGTGTGTGTGGGTGGGTATGTCTGTTTTGCACTCTTGATGTTTTAGAGTGTCACCCCTTCAATGCTGAGCACTTTTTTTCTGCATCGTGGCCGATTTGTAGATTGTACACACAAAAATTCTCAAAGTTTTTGTGTTTTTGTCAATTTCCCATTAATTTCCTATGGTCGGTCATTTTTGACCGAAGAGCACAAGTGTGACTATTTTTTTTACGACCACTTAGCATGCTCGGATCATGACCTCAATTTTTTTGTGTGTTCACATACCCAATGGAATAAAAGTCACCAAGTTTCGTAACATTCCGATGAAGCTGTGATTTTTAACATTTCAAAACATAAATTTTTTCGGTCAGAAATGACCGAAGAGCACCTGAGGGTTAAAGGGTGCCATGTGCGTTGGATATTTACGCTTTTGCAAAAGCGTTGTATATGGCGCTTTGGGATGAGAATGCGTTGGTATTTTCCGCACTATAAGGTGCACTTAAAAGCCTTTAATTTTCTCAAAAAACGACAGTGCGCCTTATAATCTGGAGCACCTTATATATAGATCAAATGGTTCACACCGGTCCGCGTTATTAAATTCGCCCGCAAACTCGCGCTCGTGTCCATCTTACGCCCGCTTTGTCACACGGCCAGTTCCTCGTATAAATCAGGTTATGTGTGTAAATAACATGCCCACTCACGAGCGCTCACTTTTAACAGACGCACTGTCCCCGGCGCTGCTCGCGCGTCACAGAATGTTCATAAAGTGCTCCCCGTTCACAGTAACGGGGTCGTCTCATTCAAAACAGCCAGCCGTTGCTGTCAGCGAGCCGCTGCACATTGAATACTCATAGCACATCTAACGTTAGTGGATGCATATAACGGAAACCCGTTGATGGCTAATTATCTCGACCACAACCACTGAATGTTAATTAGCTTAGAATCATTTGAATAATTTATGCTAGTCTATTATTGTGATATTTACCTTGATTTACCTGACAGAACATTTCCTGTCACACCAGCCCTAATCGTCCCATTACATTCATCTGACGAAAACCAACTTGGCGTAACGACAATTTAGCTTAAACAAAACAAAACAATCTTAGTACAAACTGCTCTTTGTCTCAGCAGATGCATACTTTGCAGTCGAACGCTCACAGTTTTAATTAAACTGACCAAGTTCAGTTAAAGAAGGCTACATGAACATATGCAAAATGCTGCCCAATGCGACTCGATCCAGCAGGCTGCTAATATGCTGGGTGATTAGCGCGCAACAGGTGTGCTAGCTAGCTGAGGGGAAGCGTGCAGTGCTTTGGCTTCATTCTGCCCACTTATTACACTGTGCTAGTCAGGGCTGTTCATTCACTCCAGCAACATCCATCTGCTCTGACATTAGTGGCTAAATTAGTCACTTAATGTTGCGTATTATTTTAAGTCATTGGCTAGTAATTAATAACCCGATAACCCGAATCCTGCAGGCTAACAGTTTAAGAAGTTTTAGCTGCCTCTTCTGAGACCATGCGATGGCGTTTTGATGTGATCGCATTAATAATTGTAAGAATTTGAACGTGTGGTGCTAGAACACATATTAGCATAAGCTTAACAGCATTTAAATGGCTGTTCATATTTTACGTCAAATTAATGTTAGGAACATTTTAATGTTTACAATAATTTAGCTACTGTCAAAACACACACACACTTTAAAGTCAGCATGAAACAAGTTGTGATAGTCTTTTCCTCACTATTTTGACGTATGTGAAAGTGAAACGGCTCCTCGAACAGCAACAACAAAAAATGTTTGAAATTCCATTAAAAATTATTTAGATTTTATGGTGACTAAGTATAAATACAAATGAGATCACCTTAGCTGCTACACAGAGGTCCTTTTAAGATAACTTGTTTACTTGTAAGTGCTAACTGTGAAGGGTTTAACATTTTACAGACTTAAAAAAAATAGGATAATTACATGAAACAGAATTGGCAGAAGGAAAGGGGGAGAAATCCAAGTGGTTCTTGCAAGGTGTACTGTAGGTTGTAGCTTGCAATTTGTATGCTCTGCCCTCGGCAGTTAGGGTTTGGAAAGCAGAGCTCGCTGGCATACTTCCCTCTCCATCTCTGGAAAAAGCTGCCAGTGAGGTGGGAATTGCTGAATTAGTGCCACATTAAACCTTGACACTAATGACTGTGTTCAGAGGTTGTTTTTTATAAATATTTGATGGATCGTCATCTATGGAATAGCAGGGAATGACAAAGTGAGGGAACGAGCTAGAGGGAGGTTGAGGGGAGAGAGAGAGAGATAGAGAGATGACAGAGAAATAAAACACAGCATCGCACCAGAGTGAACGCTGCAGCTGCTTTAGGATGAGTATTGCTGGAATTTTTACAGTCTAGTCAAGTTTTTTTGGAAGTGACATATAATACTGAAAGACCATACTAATACTGTGTTTGACCCCCTTTCGCCTTCAGAACTGCCTTAATTCTACGTGGCATTGGTTCAACAAAGTGCTGAAAGCCTTCTTTAGAAATGTTGGCCAATATTGATAGGATAGCATCTTGCAGTTAATGGAGATTTGTGGGATGCACATCCAGGGCACGAAGCTCCCGTTACATCACATCCCAAAGATGCTCTATTGGGTTGAGATCTGGTGACTGTGGGGGCCATTTTAGTACAGTGAACTCAATGTCATATTCAAGAAACCAATTTGAAATGATTCGAGCTTTGTGATATGGTGCATGATCCTGCTGGAAGTAGCCATAAGAGGATGGGTACATGGTGTCCATAAAGGGATGGACATGGTCAGAAACAATGCTCAGGTAGGCTGTGACATTTAAACAATGCCCAATTGGCACTAAGGGGCCTAAAGTGTGCCAAGAAAACACCCCCCACACTATTACACTACTACCACCAGCCTACACAATGGTAACAAGGCATGATGGATCCATGTTCTCATTCTGTTTATGCCAAATTCTGACTCTACCATCCAATAAGTTTCTTATGCTCAATTTATTTGATGAAAAACACAGTTAAAACAGCAATATTGTGAAATATTATTGCAAAAAAACGGATTTCTATTTGAATATGTTTTAAAATATTGTGAACTCCAGTCTTCAGTGTCACATGATCCTTCAGAATCATTCTAATGCTGATTTGGTGCTAAAAAAACGTGTATTATTATAAATGTTGAAAACAGATTTACTGCTCACTATTTTTTGCGGAAACCATGATGCGTTTTTTTCAGGATTTTTTGATGAATAGAAACACACGCACATTTTATTTGAAATATACAGTAAATCAATGTGTAAAAGTAATATAAACATCTTTAGTTTCCAAGTCATGCAAAATGACAATCAACTGGGCTATGATTCAGACACAAGTAAAATCACCATATCGCATTACCCTTTCTATGAAGGAAATATGATGCCATAAAGAATCGCATGCACAGGGTAAGATTTGTGAAAGTGTACATAAGATAAGAAAGTTAAGGTACATAAGAAGTGTAAATTAATTTTGCATGCACAAGAGACGATTTGTAAAGGTGTAAATTGCCTTTCAAGTGTAAGATAAAAAAATACATATTTGCAGGATTTTACTGTTATTCAGTAGAAAAATATCTAGCAGGTTGTCAAAAACTCTTAAGGTTGTCTGTATAGTAAGGCATACATCTTTAGTCAAGCCAAAACTATTCACAGATGGAAAATAAGTGGTAAAAACGTTGGCACCTGTAGGTGTCCAGAGGCGTAACACATATGCAGTGTTCCTTGCTTAAACACATGCAGAGTGAAGGTATTAAGAAACCTGGGTTTTCCCAATACATCCATGAGAATTTCCTTTGACACTACTAAACTTGACTACTTTTTTATTAGAGTTTAAGTGACTCTATAGGTGGCGATTTTTTTTTTTCTCCCACAACTTTTCCAAACTGTCATTGAAAGACAAGACAACAGTGTACACCAGGATCTACATGAACAGAAAACAATAACCAGGTCACCTTTCCCTGCTCTTTGAACATGTCAGTTTGAATGGTAATACCCTAGAGTTGCGATGCTACTGCTATCTAATTTTAAATCTGACAAAAATACAATAAGCAAACATGCAGAGTGTAATGAATACCGCTCACGGAAAAATCATCCTCGCTGTAAATTACCGAGGGAGACATCTGATTCTGTGTGAAATTCTAATCCATATTGATCCAGTCAAGCTACTGATAAGAACGGAGATAAATATTCTTAGTTATTAAAGGAAAAGCCCCAGGCAATTACTAGCGTGATGGCTTAAACTATTAGTTGGAGTTGAGTTATCAATGGTCGGAAGTGGATGAGGGAATAATCAGTTCGTATAACCTTGCGAGCATGACAGTGACCTGTGAATATTGATATAATACAGAGCAAACTGTGTGTATTTCACGAGCTGCACCTCTGTGGCAGCAGTCCAGAGCAGCAAACTCATTAAAACAGAGAAACTCACAGAATGCAGGTTTAAATAGCAAAAAACAGACATGACCCTCGGTTATCAAGACCAACTTGAAAGGACTTTTCCTCGCCCATTTTAAAAGAGAAGAAAGTGTCTTTTCATGATGGGTAGTTTGAACTGCATTAGCTTGCATAATTTAAGGTTAATGAGACAACAACCCAGCATGAATATATAATCTCATCTCATCTCTCATCTCAGCTACTCCGCGACTGTGGGTGTTCATTAAAAAGGGATCGGGCAGAATGTTTTAATGATTTGTGAAACCATTCGAATTTCAGAGCGCTATTACATCATATTCGCATCCATTCCCCAGCGTTTCCCTCTCAAAGAGAAGCTGCAGACTCATTTAACATCCTCACAAATGTTGGGGGAGATAATTTGCTGTAGAGTAACGGAATTATCACTGGCTCAGGATCAGTTGCTTGCACTTGTAATTTGAACCTCGAATGAAGAGAATAATATTCATGTTAGTGGCTATACCGCTGATTTCACCAAGTGCAACATCAACCATTCCAATCAACCAATCATATTTGAGGGAGACATTTACAGTGTATGTCAAGTTGTGAGTTCTACATCTATTAATCTATCATTTCCCTCTTCAATCAATCTGTGGGCCCTATTTTAAGGATAAGCGCATGGTCTAAAGCGCACTATGCAAGTGCACTTAGGGCCAGTCTGAATCCACTTTGACTATGTTGGAAAAAATGGTCTGCGCCAGGCGCATGGTCTAAAACGGTTGTCCCTACTCTCTTAATAGGTGTGTTTTGGGCGTAACGTGCAATCATAGTCATCTCCCATTCCCTTTAAAAGTCAGTTGTGCTCGTGCCATGGTGGATTCACTATTTACATGGTGGAATTTGCAAGCAGAAAGACTGAAAGCTTCTCCAGAAAGCGAACGGATCTGCTCGTGCGTGAGGTTAAAGAGGGACAAGACAGATTCCACCATATCTTTATTAGGTCCACCATACCATTATAGTTCTGATCATGGCACCACCTTATGTGTATACATGGTCCTCCACTCTGGACTCAAAATCACTCAAAAGTCTGGGGGCCAGATGTACTAACAATTTTGCGCCCACTTCAGGTGTATTTGTTTTGCAAAGTGCACATAAAACCATGGCGAGATATGTACGAATGGGACGCACCGAGATGAAAGCGCAGATTCCCTGTCGCAGGAACTGAAAATGGTAAAATGCGCTTTTCGTATCATTTATATGGGATGGTCAAGGGGAAAGTGGGAGTGTCACATAAAGAGATGTGAGGTGAAGCATAAACTGCACCTAATTATGTATTCCGTGTTCTGTACAGAAAAATCCGGTGAAAGCGCGCCTCTATTTTGCGCTGAAAATAGTTTCCTGGTTTCCTGGCATATGCCTCCTGGTGAAACGGCTGCAGTAATCCGAGCAAGACAAAGACATATGCTGAGGAGAAGAGCTGGAAAGATTTTTGTCACAGGAATCACACTTTTTCAGTTGAGTGAAAGCGAAATCGTTAAGCATTACTGATTAAGCAGCTGTGCAATATTAAAGTTACTGGAAGAAATCAAAGATGACATCAAATCTCAGTGCATTTAGGGGTGTGGTCCTGGTCAAGACAAGCTCTTGAACTCCAAACAGAGGGTGTTTCTCAAAACCAAGAATGCAAAAAACGGACTTGTGTTCTTGGGAAGAAAGCTCTTGCTAGTTGTTCTTGGAAGAATGAACTTACGAGGTGACGAGCACACAGAACGCTGCTGACAGTTTGAGACGATGTGTTCTTGTTGGTATTGCGCAATAGTACCCCCCAACGCATTCTCACCCCAAGGCGTCACCTTTGACCATGCTTCAATATTTGACGTTTTAGGCGCGATCCTACAGCGTCATATAACTGACGCTAAAGGAAAGCGTCAGTTAGAGGACGCGGTTAGGTTTAGGTGTGGGGTGGGGGTAGGGTACACGCAATCCTAGGGCGTCATCTAACTGACGCTAAAGGGCGCCTAAAGCGTCAGATATTGAAGCATGTCCAAATGCTTCCCAAGGCATCAGTTAAGTGACGCCTTGGGGGTGAGAATGGGCTGTACCCCCGCATAGACACCGTCTGCAGTGCCCAAACATAACGAGAATTATTTATGATAAGAGCCAGGCTTTATCGCCCAAGCCTACCCTCAGCTTAAGGGATTACTCTACATACACTGTAATGTAATGTATATTCATAACAATAAAGCAACACCTGTCTCATTTTAATTCTGCTTCTGTTGTTTGTTTGTTTACATCACTAGCCAACGGTGGGGAAAAAAACGCCGGTAATATTCAGGTAACTTAAAATTAACCTGCCTCTCTCTGCTTCCCGCTCCTTCCTTGAATGCCGAAATGAATGATGGGATATTTCTGCCGTTACCAACCGATGCATCCTCGGTAAAAAGGGCGTGTCAAGAACACCTCCGGGATTTTTAACCGTTCTTGCCAAAATGCAACTTTTGTATTGGGACAGTACTTGGGCCGCGACTGATGACGTTTCACAAGTCCACAAGAATACAAGTACAGACAACATTGCAGATTGAGAAACGGCCTGAATGTCAGAAAAGGAAAGAAAGGTGATTTAAGCAATTTTGAGCGTGGCATGGTTGTTGGTGCCAGACGGGCCGGTCTGAGTATTTCACAATCTGCTCAGTTACTAGGATTTTCACGCACAACCATTTCTAGGGTTTATAAAGAATGGTATGAAAAGGGAAAAACATCCAGTATGTGGCTGTATTGTGGGCGAAAATGCCTTGTTGATGCTAGAGGTCAGAGGAGAATGGGCCGACTGATTCAAGCTGATAGAAGAGCAACTTTGACTGAAATAACCACTCGTTACAACCGAGGTATGCAGCAAAGCATTTGTGAAGCCACAACACACACAACCTTGAGGCGGATGGGCTACAACAGTAGAGGATCCCACCGGGTACCACTCATCTCCACTACAAATAGGAAAAGAGGCTATAATTTGCAAGAGCTCACCAAAATTGGACAGTTGAAGACAGGGAAAATGTTGCCTGGTCTGATGAGTCTCGATTTCTGTTCAGACATTCAGATGGTAGAGTCAGAATTTGGCGTAAACAGAATGAGAACATGGATCCATCATGCCTTGTTACTATTGTGCAGGCTGGTGGTGGTGGTGTAATGGTGTGGGGGATGTTTTCTTGGTACACTTTAGGTCCCTTAGTGCCAATTGGGCATTGTTTAAATGTCACAGTCTACCTGAGCATTGTTTCTGACTATGTCCATCCCTTTATTGCCGCTATGTATCCTCTTATGGCTACTTCCAGCAGGATAATGCACCATGTCCCAAAGCTTGAATCATTTCAAATTGGTTTCTTGAACATGACAATGAGTACACTGTACTAAAATGGCCTCCACAGTCACCAGATCGCAACCCAATAGAGCATCTTTGGGATGTGATGTAACAGGAGCTTCGTGCCCTGGATGTGCATCCCACAAATCTCCATCAACTGCAAGATGCAATCCTATCAACAGGCCAACATTTCTAAAGAATGCTTTCAGCACCTTGTTGAATCAATGGCAAGTAGAATTAAGGCAGTTCTGAAGGTGAAAGGGGGTCAAACACAGTATTAGTATGGTGTTCCTAATAATCCTTTAGGTGAGTGCATAAGCTTGAATCCTCCAACACTATATTGGCCAGTCAGTTTTTCAGTTTAATCGTCCAACCCCTGTGTATCAGTTACGCGTTTCTGTATTGCAATTATAAGTCTCCAGTGACTTATGTGTGGATGTGTTTCCTGCTTTACTCTTCATTAAATCTTGAGTGAAAGAGGATGTCATGGGCACAGACAGGATGGAAAACACAAAAATGATGGTCATGTAATTCTTCCACTCAGCCTCAGCAGATCCACATGTGTGTGAGAGGAAGGGCCTTCCGCTTTCTACTTAATAACATAGTTGTGCAGACGGGCCGTCATCCCATGCTGCTGTAATTGGACTGGGGGGGGACAAAGTGTCCTAACCCCTACGCTGTTCCACCAGCCCAACACGACAACTAATCACCTAGCAATTTGCATGGAGAGCTTCGCAAATCAGCCTAAATAACGCCGCACCAGTCTGAGAGATGAGTTTTTAATCTCTGCGAGATGAGATACTAACCCGAGTGTTTTCTTCCCCCCCTCCCTTTTTTTCCCCCTTCTTCTTTCAGGTTTTCATTTGCGCTCTCTTCTCATTTTTGCAATGGACTGCTGAATAAATGTGCAGAGGCAGGAGTCTCATCCCGGGGAAAAACAGGCCTCTTTAAAAAAATGAAAACGAAGAAGCCGCACTTGTCCCTGTGAATAAGTCTCCTCTAAAATGCAATCAAAGTGATGACAGATATTTTAGCAGGAGGGAAATATTCTAGTTGAGCCTTTTCAGATGATCAGACAGTTATTCATCTCTCATTGCCCCTGCTTGACCCGTGTAATGGAGAATTTTACAACTAGAAGTGTCTGAAATATCTAGTGGATGTAAGTAATGAGAGCGTTTAGGGGGGATGGCTGCTGTGAGATCTATCTGAGGGCCATGGATCAGGACTAGACGGAAGGGTTATGAGACACACCTGTCTGACATGGCTGTTGGATTACAGTGGGAAAGTTTTCAACGGAAAGTTTTTGGAAGAGTTCTTGAGACACTTCATATACTTCATTATCAGGACAGCAATATGCAAGTGCAAGCCCACATTCATCTGCAATGTAGTCTGAACACTTTTAAAATGCCTGTTTGGCATTTTTCTGACTGTTTTAGAAATTAGCATAATGGAGTGAAGAGTAGAATTAAAAAAAAAATAACATACATTGTATTGACTTTGTCTATGTTTTGAACATTCTTTAGAATAGAAACAAAAACACGTATTTATTTCATCCATCCATCTATGTATTTATCATGATTTTCCCGTTTTCTTATTTTATTAGATTTTGTAACTTGGGCTATAGAATTGTACTAAACAAAACAATCATCTTTATTATTATTAATATTATTATTTTAGTAGGTTATCTATTATATACTATAAGTATACATAGATTTATTTATATGGTGCCTTTTTAGAAACTAGAGTAGATGTAATTTTCTTTATGATAATTAATAATAATAACAATTATCATTATTATTAATGCAAAAAGATACATGGTTACCAGTAACTAGGGTTCTAGAAAGGAACTATATAAATTAAATACAACACTTTACAATAAGGTTTCATTTGTTAACATTTAACATGAACTATAGTAAAAAGATTCATTCATTTTGATGAACGAGTTCGAACAGGAGAGTCACGAATGTGCATCACAGAACAGAGCAAGGCAAGCATTTGAGCTTATACAACTTAAACTTTGTTATTTATTTATTAAATGAGCGATCGTTTCACTTGATAAGACCCTTATTCATCGTCTGGAATCGTTTAAAGCCCTTTGAACAGTTTGCAGTTTGTACTGAAACTGTCTTTTGGACCTTGAACTGTTTGGTTCCCAGTGACGTGCATTATATGGAGAAAAATCCTGGAATGCTTTCATCAAAAACCTTCATTTCTTTTCGACTGAAAAAAGAAAGACATGGATATCTTGTATGTCATGGGCACATTAATATTGTTTTCTTACAATATTAATGACAATTTTTTATTTAATTATAATACAAAATTTTAATTTCGACCCTAAAGAATCAAATTAACTTGTATGAAAATGACATTATACGACCCCTTTAAAAAATGAGACCAATATATTTTATTAATTTGATTGTTTCCACTTCCTGCAAAGAACTGTTCAACTAACTTGTGTTTAGATGTTTTTGTTTGTCCAAACAGCATCCCTCATCACCAATGCAGCATTCCAGTTGTGCAGCAGGTGCAAGAGTAGCTTAAAACAACATTCATATTAGTGTAAACCCTCTAGAATAAACAAAACAAATTCCCAAATGCGTTCTTTCTCTTCACAGCGCACATACACCCACACATCAAAAAAGCAAAGCAGCAGGGAGCTCTCGTCACGGGCGAGGATGTCAGCCCTCATCACCTTCAGAATTTGTGGAGAGGTGCCGCGCTGTATATGTAGCCTTCATCGTCTCATTACAAACCTGCTTCATCAGACGGTCCAAACCACTGCTGACAGCACACTCTCTTCCTCCGGTCGCACTCAACACACTCGCCACGCCATGCCACATGCTCAGAGCTGTTTTATCCCAATGACATTTGACATGCACAAGCTTTATATATTCCCCTTGAGCAGCAGGGCAGGGAAGAGGAGATTGGAGAAACAATGGGCAAAAAGTGAAAGTCACCTTTGTCCTTTTATTCCACATAAGTGTATTTGTGACATGACGTGATTAAATCTATGATTAGAGAAGTCAATTTGGAATTGTAAAAGCAGCAAGAATGTTTTTTTTTTTTTTTTTTTTGAGTGATCACATCAAAGATACGGATTTACATTTAAAAGTATATTTAAAGCATATGTACACAATCAGAAAATACTTATTAATAACCAGTACATTCACAGACATTGTTGAGACTATGTAAGACCAACGCATTCTCATCCTTTAGAACGCTATATGACAAAACGGCGCTATACTACGCACATGGCACCCGTTATCGTTAATATAACACGCGCTGTGATGGGTAGGTTTAGGTGTGGGATAGGGTAGGGTAGTCTCATATTACGCTATAGGATTTATGACGACTTGGGTTCGTGTGTTATATTAACGATAAAGGGTGCCATGTGCGTATATAGAGCCGTTTTGTCATAGTGTTCTATGTATAGCCAGACCGATATATCGGCAGGCCGATATTATCGGCGAATATCAGTTATTTTCCAGTATCGGCAGTTATAAAGGTAGCTTATAAGGCAATGTAGGGACTAATTATTATTTTATTTATCAGAACTTTAATATATTTTGATGTTCCTCTGTTCTGTTGTGACAAAAAAAAGAAACAAGTTTCTTTTTAAAATGCGTTATCATATTATTTTAGTTAAAACTCATAAATAACTACAAATAACTATGTTAGGGAAATCTGTTAATGTTTTGTTGTGCGTTTCTGAAAAAAAATGTATATATATATATATATATATATATATATATATATATATATATATATATATCGGCCGGTATATCGGAATATCGGATTTTAAAACCAACAAATATTTGTATCGGTATCGGCCTTCAAAATCCTTTATCGGTCGGGCTCTAGTTCTATGTGACGCTAAAGGATGAGAATGGGCTGGTAAGACTTAATACAATGTTATTTTGAAAAACCTGACACTATACAAAATCATGCTTACATGAAAAGAGTTTTTACCATTGTAAAAATACCGATTTATGAGCATTAGCGGAAGTGAAGATGTGAGAATCCGGCCAACCATGTTCGAAGCGCCGCATGAAGTCGAACACGCCTATTGGCTCAAAAAATGAACCACAGAACTGAGTGCCTCAGGTATTCTTCTGGTATTATAGGCACAGTATAAACGAAAAATGAAAACTGTTCAATTAGTTAAACCACTGCATTTTAGTTGAATTCCTCTAGCCATCTGATCTGAATGCATCAGCGTGTCGGCTGTTTTTCCAGTGTGTTTTTGTGTCGGGTGTGTGTTTATGTCATCGCCGCACCTGCTCCAAAGTCCACCAGGACGCTACAACATCTCATTATCGGGCCGTTTTAAACCAAACGCTCCTGCTCTCACTTCTGTTTTAATTAGAGAGGCTTTTTCAGAGGTCACATGAAATGAGCTTTTAATTAGTGTCAGCCATCAGTTGATTTCCTCTTTATTGAAGCCGTCTCTCTGGATACCTCTTTGTAGTTAATTGGATCAGAGAAGCACTCACAAATACACATACAAATCACTGTCAAAAGTTTGCAGGAGAAGAAAGTTTGTCAAACAAAAAGAAACCAACAAATATTTGAAAAGACGGCACGGTTGACTGCCAGCAGTGTATTCAGTCAGCACCTTTGTTGCATCCCCGTTTAATTAATAAAGGGCCATTAAGCGCTCGTTGACAAAGGAGGATAATATAGAGCCCCAGCTGGTAAGGGCGGAGGGAATAAATTGAGGGAAAGAGAAAGGAGAGACGACCATTTGGAAGTTTTGCAATACAAATGAGGGTATAGAACAAGTACAATCGTGATTGAAACGGTAAGAGCAGGAGTGGTTGAAAAGGCCGACTCTAACTCTGTAAGACATGGACAGAAAAAAGAGAGGACACATGACAAGCCTGGGAGGAGATGTTAGTAAAAGCCTCAATGTACTTTACCCAAGGCTAAACTTATAGAATCCTTCATAAGCTGAATATTGCGCAGATAGAAGCGCCTTCGCCCTCAGATCACTTGGACGTGGCTGTGATTACAAGGGGTAAAATCTATATAAATACTGTTCGTTTTCTCACGCAAACCGCTCATATTGTGTCTTAGGCCATCAATGTGTACTTACATTCACAAGTCGTTAAATCATGTTTAATTTGGACTTTTCTTTGCATGCTCTTTGAGGTGAACCAAGGGTGAACCCCATAAACTTCCATTATATGACTGACAGACAAGAACAGTTTGACCTAGAAATATCAAAATTGAAAATTCTCTGGAAACAAAGATACCTACATCATGGATGCCCTTGAGGTAAGCTAAAACATCAAAAATTAATTTCAAAGTGAACTATCCCTTTAATGCCAGTGGACGTTTGGAACTCTTCAGCTATGGAATCAGAAGAGCAGTGATGACTTTAGTCCATATGGTGTGTTTGGTCACATGATGCTTTAACCATAAGAAATCCAACATGACATCATGACTTTTGCGTAAACATACACGGCACTTTCGAGTCAAGTGGCGTGTTATCTCTACGCATTTTGAGCTATCCGCGTGTATGCGTGTATGTCTATGCCATTAACGTCCGAGTGATTCCGCATGTCTGTACACGCCGTCAAATGTCCGCACGAAACGAAGCAAAATGTAGATCTACATCTGGGGAGCAATCTCTTTTTTCCTAGGATGGTAAGGGAACAGTCATAAATGCCATTAACCCCAGTGACGGGTAGGTTTAGGGACGGGGTTGAGGTAAGTCATATATTTATATACTGTATACAGTAATAACTTTAAGTCAACGGCGTTCATAAACACGCTGAAAAGCGATTATGCGTCTTGATAGCACGCCAAAAATGGAAATACGAATTGGCGTGTCATACACACGCTACTTCATGAGATCAGTCTGAGAAATCACTTTTAATTACAAGAAATCCCTCAAAACCCCAAATATGGACAATTAATCCTAAAACAATATGATTTATAAGATCAATATCATCATTATATACACAATATATAATTTTATTCATTATATTTTATATAATAATATGAATAATAAATAGAATAATAATGAATGAATAAAATGATCTATACTCCACTATCTAGCAACACTGCAAGTGAAGGTTCACACTGAAGAGGTCAAGAGGTCAGACTGTAGCATTTGGAAGCGCTATTGGTAAAATGTTAATTCGCTATATTAATTTGTATTTCAGAGTTCATCAAATTTGAAGTAAAAGATCAAAACTTATAAAGGAGATGGAAAGATATTTACTCACTGAGTATAGACAAAGACAACATGGATGACTTTTTTTCATCCAAGTTCTTTCCACCTAATATACTACAAAAAATGCATAGATTAGGACAATTTACATACTGTAAAAGTTTTGATAAGAGGAAGGCATGCCACACACGAGGAACAAAAATAAAGCTGGAATAAAGAATTCAAAACAAAAAGTGAAATACATTTTTTATTCAAGGGATCAAGTCCGTCACTTTTGCAACTTTCCTTTTTCATCCTCCACTAACTCAACCCCTTGTTAAGGAGACAAAGAGTAATTTAAATCGATCTAAAAGTGCTGCAATTACAGAATCCCAGGCTGCAATTCTATAAGAGGGAAATTGATTTCTCTGCCCATCTGTGCTATATGGCCAAACCATGAGACCTGAATATAAAACGCGGACTAGATAACAAAACCAACCACCTGAGAGCGCTTTTCGGCCAACATTTTCCCTTCAGCTTTGTTGTAAAACATATCCAGGACTGTCTTTTATGGCTCGCCGCAATAATGCCGTGCAGAAATCCATAAGACGAGCCTTGTTGTGAAGTTTTACAGTGACAGAAGGCAATCCTCAGTGAAAGACGACAATACTTCCTAAAGCTGAAGGACAGCAAGAGGTCAGGAAACTAGCTGACTTATTCCTCAGGCAAGTTTTCTGGAAACTTCTACCTGACCTTGAGAAGTACCCAATGCAACTTCCGTATTAAACTCATACAGAAGAACTCAAGACGTCCATTTTAGACTCCCACCATAACGTACTGAACTGGCAGCACATAATGAGTGAATAGCCCATGTGTCTGACAAGCCAAATACAATAGCGACACGCCATCTACAAAGCACATTGCTGGTTTATGAACTAATAAATTTGTGGCATTACCTCTAAATGACACAATAAATAACCAATATTCCTGAACGGATGACTTGACCTTACTGTCCAGGAAGAAAATTGCGCTTTTTACGAAGAGGCTGGCGATCAGTTTCACGCTAAACTCAAAAGACAGATTCCCAAAGTGGCAATTACCGTTTTGACATCCATTCTGGAGAAAAAATAAAAAAAAAGTGACCAAAATACTTTCAAAACTGAACAAAAGAAAGATGGCTCTTTAATGAGATCAGGATATGGAATAGCTTTCAAACCCCAATATGGCAGCTAGCTATTATTATCTGTTGTCTTCACAGTCAGTATCATCTCAAGGGTTTGGCGATAGACGATCCTAGCGGTTTTCAGCTCATCTATATTTATATAGGAAAGCGGCACTAATTTTGGTCATTACATTTACCTTGCCCGACACACACACGCATTCAATGACCTCTGAATTCCACAATGACGCAGCAAGAGCGTATTCTAACAAGACTCAAACTCCACAGTGTAATCCATCAACACACTCGTATTTGACACGCTGAAGGAAGAGCTTGAAATAGGCAATTATTGAACCATCTCCTCGATTTACACCCATCCGCACTTCACCTTCACATGTAACTTTGTGGATATGGACGCCATGTCAAGGCATCACTGGGTCAAAAATCAGTCTTTGCAGGCCGTGTGGTTTGGTTTCGCCATTCCCGCCATCAATTTGACTTGGAGACTGAAGGGTGAGAAGCGAGCGAATGAAAAAAGAGTAAGACGACGAGGAGAAAGTGAGACAGAGGTCTGTTGCTCGAGGCACTTGATCTGGTGCGGGTGTCCTCTCGGATCGCCTGACAGATAATCCATTAAATGTTTCAACCCGCTGACAAGGATGGATTTCAGAAAACGCCGGTAAACACACATTCTTGTATGTAATTATGGATAGTGGATTAAAAACACATTTTAGACAATTATTCTAATGGTCAAAGTAAAGAAAAGAGAGAAAAAAGTCGAATTTTTCATTGAAATATTTTATTTTCACTATTGTTGACTCATTTTAGATTTACATTAACTTTGAAAAGACATTCAGGATTAAAAAAAAAATAGCTATTTATATATTGATCATGGGTGTTTAACTTGTAAAACATCCTCATGATAGGCACAGTAGAAAAACCAAACCACTTTGTTTATTAAAAAAAAATCTAATTGAATATACAATATAATGCACCGATTTTTTTTATTATTTTTTACATGTAATCAGGAAAACGTACTTCAATAACTTCAATATTGCATTTAATGTTGAATAACCATGTGACAGTACTAATAAGTCTTATCACACTCTTATAAACAAGACAAACCAAAAATCTGACTGGGACGGTGATATCATATGGAGATTAAGAAATCAATATCAGATTTGAGATGTATTTCACAGTTCAGTTGTATAAAAAAAGTGAGGCTATTCCACTACATGTATTGTTTCATGGTTTACTTAAGGCGATAAACATTAATATGGAATGCAATTAAGCAATTTTTTATCTTTAAATTTTAACTTAACAAAAAATAAATCCATACTCATAATCAAAAAAATGCTTAAAGTAAGGCAATGAATGCTTTAGAGTTATTTATTTAACTATAGAAATGGCTGACAAAAATGCAGGAAAAGATGCCTCGCATTTTCCAAGAAAGTCCTGGATTTGAGAGTCAGATTTTAGGGGCTCCAAAACAGTTCTGTTCCTGGAAAAAAACTGGGCAGACTGGTGTGTAGCTGTGGTTCAGAAGGCGGGTGAGAAAAGAGGCTTCTTCTCAGGAATTGTGTGCCGTTTTCTCTGTGAATGAAGTGTGTAAGGCTGTTTTGATTGTGTCATAGGGAGGCAGGCCACAGCTCTGTTGGTGTATGTATAATAATGGTATGTTTGTTTTGAGAATGTGTGAATACATGTATGATTTTATTTCCTGGCAATGGCAGCAACAGCTTTCTTGGCCGCATCATCGAGGTCACTGGCAGAGGTGATGGGAAGCCCGCTCTCAGACAGGATGCGCTTTGCCTCGTGAACATTGGTTCCTGAACATGGAGACATAACAATGGCAAAGACACTTTGGTTAATGGGGATTTTTAAGCCTTTACTTTTATTCTGACACACAGATTCTTATCATTAGATTCTTAATTGCCTATTCTTTATGTTTGTCTGTGTATGCATATATATATATATATATATATATATATATATATATATATATATATATATATATACTGTATGTATGTATATATCTCCACTGTTTCCAATAACAGTTTTTTGCTTGGACATAGCATTTTAAATGTAAAAAAAAAAAAAAAAAAAAAAAAAAAAATGTGCATCTCAGTTTCACAAATATTTATAGTTGTAATATGCATATTATAATTATATATTATATAAATATCATATTTTAATTATTATTTATGGCTAATATGTATTATCCAATTGCTTAATACAAACAAACTTAACATTTCTGAAATACCAAACTTATACTTTAAATCTATTGATTATATTTAGTTTAATTATCTATCTATAAATATCAAATTAGTATAGGTCTAAAATATAAATGCAAATAAAAAAAAATAATAATAATAATATAATTGTATTATATAATATTTTATAAATAGAAATATGAACAATAATACAACATAAATAATATAATATGTCATTTGAATACTGACAAACATATCATGAAAAACAATCATTCATATAGACCAACATATTATAAAGTAATATGTGCAGATATACATACTAATTATTTGTAGTTTTTAGACAAATTAGGTTAGGTCTATAATGTTGACGAAAACATAATGAAAACATAATATAATTTAATAATTAGTTAAAAAAATATATATTCAGCCTAAATTTTAATGCATCCCTATCATGATGTACCATCCTTACAATAAGGCCTAACAAGGAAAATCTTTCTAGATTTAAAGAAAAAAAGTCTGCGTTTACTCCAAAAACTGAGTTTGGGGAGTGCGTCTCTGCTGGTTTGAAGACTCAGTGGTTTCGAAAATGTGTTAGGATCGTTCCATTGGCTAAAAAGGACAGGAAATGTTCCATTGGCTGGAAATGCAAGTGCTCTGTTTGCTGGCCGGGGGGGGGGGGGGGGACGTGTTTGGTGCCAGCTGCAGAGGTCCCGAATGAGCATGCGCTGCATCATTTTGCATGGGCTGCCCTTGCGGCCTCCACAGTGACTCTGAATGTCACTGAACTATGGCCCCTGACACAGGGCCAGGGCTGGGGCCAACACAATAAAACAAATCAGAAATCTGAGGATGGATTGAGAAGGAAAGGAAGAAAGACAAGAAGGAAAAAGGAATGTCAGGTGTGAGATGAGAGGAATGACAGACAGAGCACATGTTGAGCAGCTGGTGATGACAGAGGTGATGATTTCACAGGTGAATGTGCAGCTCCAGGGGGAGAATATCACACGCTCAGAACATGTGAAATGTGGATCTCTCTCTCTCTCTCTCTCTCTCTCTCTCTCTCTCTCTCTCTCTCTCTCTCTCTCTCTCTCGAACACTTTAATATCTTTTCAGAAATTTAAAAACAGATTTGAGCAAAAAGGTTGTCTAATTAATATTTTCCATTACATTTTTAAATTTGCTTTTAAAATTAATGTAAAAACTTTTACAAACATTTTTTCCACTTTATTATGTATTTAATTTTAATTTATAATCTTACATCATAATTTTAAACTTTATTGTATTTTATATTTTATTTGACTTTTCATATACTTATCATGAAAATTGTATTTTTCATTTAACTATTATATATTTATTTACGTTTTATAAACTGTATTATAATATATCTAATGTGCTCTAATCATTCATTCATAT
>NW_024121188.1:707137-738127 GCF_016745375.1 Pimephales promelas
TTCTATTATTTTCTAGTAAATCTCTACAGTAAAATGTATATTTAACCATTTAAATATATAAATAAAGTTCCATTTAAAATTAAAGATACAGTACATTTAAAAGTAATCAATTATTAAATATAATGCATAATATAAAAAATCAATTTTAAATATGTATGTGAATAAAGAAAAACATTAAATTTCAACAAAAAACTGGTTATAAAAATATAAATAAATAAATAAATAAGTATATTGGAATAATTAAATAACATTAAAATATAAAGTTAATACATTTAAATATACAGTACTTAAAAGAAGTTAAATTAAAGCATTAAATAAAATATAAAATAAGTAAAATTAAATGAAAATAAAAATATAATAGTTAAAAATGTTTAAAATAAGTACACGAATAATTAAATAAAATATTGCAATATAATAGTTTATACATTTCAAATTAAATATATAATAGTTAAATAAAAGTAAATCTTTATATGAATGAATGATTAGAGCATTAGATATATTATAATACAGTTTATAAAACGTAAATAAAATATATAATAGTTAAATGAAAAATACAATTTTTCATGATAAGTATATGAAAAGTCAAATAAAATATAAAATACAATAAAGTTTAAAATTATGATGTAGATTATAAATTAAAATTAAATACATAATAAAGTGGAAAAAATGTTTGTAAAAGTTTTACATTAATTTTAAAAGCAAATTTAAAAATGTAATGGAAAATATTAATTAGACAACCTTTTTGCTCAAATCTGTTTTTAAATTTCTGAAAAGATATTAAAGTGTTCGAGAGAGAGAGAGAGAGAGAGAGAGAGAGAGAGAGAGAGAGAGAGAGAGAGAGAGAGATCCACATTTCACATGTTCTGAGCGTGTGATATTCTCCCCCTGGAGCTGCACATTCACCTGTGAAATCATCACCTCTGTCATCACCAGCTGCTCAACATGTGCTCTGTCTGTCATTCCTCTCATCTCACACCTGACATTCCTTTTTCCTTCTTGTCTTTCTTCCTTTCCTTCTCAATCCATCCTCAGATTTCTGATTTGTTTTATTGTGTTGGCCCCAGGCCCTGGCCCTGTGTCAGGGGGCCATAGTTCAGTGACATTCAGAGTCACTGTGGAGGCCGCAAGGGCAGCCCATGCAAAATGATGCAGCGCATGCTCATTCGGGACCTCTGCAGCTGGCACCAACACGTCCCCCCCCCCCCCCCCCCGGCCAGCAAACAGAGCACTTGCATTTCCAGCCAATGGAACATTTCCTGTCCTTTTTAGCCAATGGAACGATCCTAACACATTTTCGAAACCACTGAGTCTTCAAACCAGCAGAGACGCACTCCCCAAACTCAGTTTTTGGAGTAAACGCAGACTTTTTTTCTTTAAATCTAGAAAGATTTTCCTTGTTAGGCCTTATTGTAAGGATGGTACATCATGATAGGGATGCATTAAAATTTAGGCTGAATATATATTTTTTAACTAATTATTAAATTATATTATGTTTTCATTATGTTTTCGTCAACATTATAGACCTAACCTAATTTGTCTAAAAACTACAAATAATTAGTATGTATATCTGCACATATTACTTTATAATATGTTGGTCTATATGAATGATTGTTTTTCATGATATGTTTGTCAGTATTCAAATGACATATTATATTATTTATGTTGTATTATTGTTCATATTTCGATTCATAAAATATTATATAATACAATTATATTATTATTTTTTTTATTTTATTTGCATTTATATTTTAGACCTATACTAATTTGATATTTATAGATAGATAATTAAACTAAATATAATCAATAGATTTAAAGTATAAGTTTGGTATTACAGAAATGTTAAGTTTGTTTGTATTAAGCAATTGGATAATACATATTAGCCATAAATAATAATTAAAATATGATATTTATATAATATATAATTATAATATGCATATTACAACTATAAATATTTGTGAAACTGAGATGCACATTTTTTTTTTTTTTTTTTTTTTTTACATTTAAAATGCTATGTCCAAGCAAAAAACTGTTATTGGAAACAGTGGAGATATATACATACATACAGTATATATATATATATATATATATATATATATATATATATATATATATATATATATGCATACACAGACAAACATAAAGAATAGGCAATTATAGAATCTAATGATAAGAATCTGTGTGTCAGAATAAAAGTAAATGCTTAAAAATCCCCATTAACCAAAGTGTCTTTGCCATTGTTATGTCTCCATGTTCAGGAACCAATGTTCACGAGGCAAAGCGTATCCTGTCTGAGAGCGGGCTTCCCATCACCTCTGCCAGTGACCTCGATGATGCGGCCAAGAAAGCTGTTGCTGCCATTGCCAGGAAATAAAATCATACACGTATTCACACATTCTCAAAACAAACATACCATTATTATACATACACCAACAGAGCTGTGGCCTGCCTCCCTATGACACAATCAAAACAGCCTTACACACTTCATTCACAGAGAAAACGGCACACAATTCCTGAGAAGAAGCCTCTTCTCTCACCCGCCTTCTGAACCACAGCTACACACCAGTCTGCCCAGTTTTTTTCCAGGAACAGAACTGTTTTGGAGCCCCTAAAATCTGACTCTCAAATCCAGGACTTTCTTGGAAAATGCGAGGCATCTTTTCCTGCATTTTTGTCAGCCATTTCTATAGTTAAATAAATAACTCTAAAGCATTCATTGCCTTACTTTAAGCATTTTATTGATTATGAGTATGGATTTATTTTTTGTTAAGTTAAAATTTAACGATAAAAAATTGCTTAATTGCATTCCATATTAATGTTTATCGCCTTAAGTAAACCATGAAACAATACATGTGGTGGAATAGCCTCACTTTTTTTATACAACTGAACTGTGAAATACATCTCAAATCTGATATTGATTTCTTAATCTCCATATGATATCACCGTCCCAGTCAGATTTTTGGTTTGTCTTGTTTATAAGAGTGTGATAAGACTTATTAGTACTGTCACATGGTTATTCAACATTAAATGCAATATTGAAGTTATTGAAGTACGTTTTCCTGATTACATGTAAAAAATAATAAAAAAAATCGGTGCATTATATTGTATATTCAATTAGATTTTTTTTTAATAAACAAAGTGGTTTGGTTTTTCTACTGTGCCTATCATGAGGATGTTTTACAAGTTAAACACCCATGATCAATATATAAATAGCTATTTTTTTTTTAATCCTGAATGTCTTTTCAAAGTTAATGTAAATCTAAAATGAGTCAACAATAGTGAAAATAAAATATTTCAATGAAAAATTCGACTTTTTTTCTCTCTTTTCTTTACTTTGACCATTAGAATAATTGTCTAAAATGTGTTTTTAATCCACTATCCATAATTACATACAAGAATGTGTGTTCACCGGCGTTTTCTGAAATCCATCCTTGTCAGCGGGTTGAAACATTTAATGGATTATCTGTCAGGCGATCCGAGAGGACACCCGCACCAGATCAAGTGCCTCGAGCAACAGACCTCTGTCTCACTTTCTCCTCGTCGTCTTACTCTTTTTTTCATTCGCTCGCTTCTCACCCTTCAGTCTCCAAGTCAAATTGATGGCGGGAATGGCGAAACCAAACCACACGGCCTGCAAAGACTGATTTTTGACCCAGTGATGCCTTGACATGGCGTCCATATCCACAAAGTTACATGTGAAGGTGAAGTGCGGATGGGTGTAAATCGAGGAGATGGTTCAATAATTGCCTATTTCAAGCTCTTCCTTCAGCGTGTCAAATACGAGTGTGTTGATGGATTACACTGTGGAGTTTGAGTCTTGTTAGAATACGCTCTTGCTGCGTCATTGTGTAATTCCGAGGTCATTGAATGCGTGTGTGTGTCGGGCAAGGTAAATGTAATGACCAAAATTAGTGCCGCTTTCCTATATAAATATAGATGAGCTGAAAACCGCTAGGATCGTCTATCGCCAACCCTTGAAATGATACTGACTGTGAAGACAACAGATAATAATAGCTAGCTGCCATATTGGGGTTTGAAAGCTATTCCATATCCTGATCTCATTAAAGAGCCATCTTTCTTTTGTTCAGTTTTGAAAGTATTTTGGTCACTTTTTTTTATTTTTTCTCCAGAATGGATGTCAAAACGGTAATTGCCACTTTGGGAATCTGTCTTTTGAGTTTAGCGTGAAACTGATCGCCAGCCTCTTCGTAAAAAGCGCAATTTTCTTCCTGGACAGTAAGGTCAAGTCATCCGTTCAGGAATATTGGTTATTTATTGTGTCATTTAGAGGTAATGCCACAAATTTATTAGTTCATAAACCAGCAATGTGCTTTGTAGATGGCGTGTCGCTATTGTATTTGGCTTGTCAGACACATGGGCTATTCACTCATTATGTGCTGCCAGTTCAGTACGTTATGGTGGGAGTCTAAAATGGACGTCTTGAGTTCTTCTGTATGAGTTTAATACGGAAGTTGCATTGGGTACTTCTCAAGGTCAGGTAGAAGTTTCCAGAAAACTTGCCTGAGGAATAAGTCAGCTAGTTTCCTGACCTCTTGCTGTCCTTCAGCTTTAGGAAGTATTGCCTTCTGTCACTGTAAAACTTCACAACAAGGCTCGTCTTATGGATTTCTGCACGGCATTATTGCGGCGAGCCATAAAAGACAGTCCTGGATATGTTTTACAACAAAGCTGAAGGGAAAATGTTGGCCGAAAAGCGCTCTCAGGTGGTTGGTTTTGTTATCTAGTCCGTGTTTTATATTCAGGTCTCATGGTTTGGCCATATAGCACAGATGGGCAGAGAAATCCATTTCCCTCTTATAGAATTGCAGCCTGGGATTCTGTAATTGCAGCACTTTTAGATCGATTTAAATTACTCTTTGTCTCCTTAACAAGGGGTTGAGTTAGTGGAGGATGAAAAAGGAAAGTTGCAAAAGTGACGGACTTGATCCCTTGAATAAAAAATGTATTTCACTTTTTGTTTTGAATTCTTTATTCCAGCTTTATTTTTGTTCCTCGTGTGTGGCATGCCTTCCTCTTATCAAAACTTTTACAGTATGTAAATTGTCCTAATCTATGCATTTTTTGTAGTATATTAGGTGGAAAGAACTTGGATGAAAAAAAGTCATCCATGTTGTCTTTATCTATACTCCGCGAGTAAATATCTTTCCATCTCCTTTATAAGTTTTGATCTTTTACTTCAAATTTGATGAACTCTGAAATACAAATTAATATAGCAAATTAACATTTTACCAATAGCCCTTCCAAATGCTACAGTCTGACCTCTTGACCTCTTCAGAGTGAAGCTTCACTTGCAGTGTTGCTAGTGGAGTATAGATCATTTTATTCATTCATTATTATTCTATTTATTATTCATATTATTATATAAAATATAATGAATAAAATTATATATTGTGTATATAATGATGATATTGATCATATTAATCATATTGTTTTAGGATTAATTGTCCATATTTGGGGTTTTGAGGGATTTCTTGTAATTAAAAGTGATTTCTCAGACTGATCTCATGAAGTAGCGTGTGTATGACACGCCAATTCGTATTTCCATTTTTGGCGTGCTATCAAGACGCATAATCGCTTTTCAGCGTGTTTATGAACGCCGTTGACTTAAAGTTATTACTGTATATATAAATATATGACTTACCTCAACCCCATCCCTAAACCTAACCGTCACTGGGGTTAATGGCATTTATGAGTGTTCCCTTACCATCCTAGGAAAAAAAGAGATCGCTCCCCAGATGTAGATCTACATTTTGCTTTGTTTTGGTCGGACATTTGACGGCGTGTACAGACATGCGGAATCACTCGGACGTTAATGGCATAGACATACACGCATACACGCGGATAGCTCAAAATGCGTAGAGATAACACGCCACTTGACTCGAAAGTGCCGTGTATGTTTACGCAAAAGTCATGATGTCATGTTGGATTTCTTATGATTAAAGCATCATGTGACCAAACACACCATATGGACTAAAGTCATCAACGCTCTTCTGATTCCATAGCTGAAGAGTTCCAAACGTCCACTGGCATTAAAGGGATAGTTCACTTTGAAATTAATTTTTGATGTTTTAGCTTACCTCAAGGGCATCCATGATGTAGGTATCTTTGTTTCCAGAGAATTTTCAATTTTGATATTTCTAGGTCAAACTGTTCTTGTCTGTCAGTCATATAATGGAAGTTTATGGGGTCCACCCTTGGTTCACCTCAAAGAGCATGCAAAGAAAAGTCCAAATTAAACATGATTTAACGACTTGTGAATGTAAGTACACATTGATGGCCTAAGACACAATACGAGCGGTTTGTGTGAGAAAACGAACAGTATTTATATAGTTTTTACCTCTTGTAATCACAGCCACTTCTATCTGCGCAATATTCAGCTTATGAAGGATTCTATAAGTTTAGCTTTGGGTAAAGTACATTGAGGCTTTTACTAACATCTCCTCCCAGGCTTGTCATGTGTCCTCTCTTTTTTCTGCCCATGTCTTACAGAGTTAGAGTCGGCCTTTTCAACCACTCCTGCTCTTACCGTTTCAATCACGATTGTACTTGTTCTATACCCTCATTTGTATTGCAAAACTTCCAAATGGTCGTCTCTCCTTTCTCTTTCCCTCAATTTATTCCCTCCGCCCTTACCAGCTGGGGCTGTATATTATCCTCCTTTGTCAACGAGCGCTTAATGGCCCTTTATTAATTAAACGGGGATGCAACAAAGGTGCTGACTGAATACACTGCTGGCAGTCAACCGTGCCGTCTTTTCAAATATTTGTTGGTTTCTTTTTGTTTGACAAACTTTCTTCTCCTGCAAACTTTTGACAGTGATTTGTATGTGTATTTGTGAGTGCTTCTCTGATCCAATTAACTACAAAGAGGTATCCAGAGAGACGGCTTCAATAAAGAGGAAATCAACTGATGGCTGACACTAATTAAAAGCTCATTTCATGTGACCTCTGAAAAAGCCTCTCTAATTAAAACAGAAGTGAGAGCAGGAGCGTTTGGTTTAAAACGGCCCGATAATGAGATGTTGTAGCGTCCTGGTGGACTTTGGAGCAGGTGCGGCGATGACATAAACACACACCCGACACAAAAACACACTGGAAAAACAGCCGACACGCTGATGCATTCAGATCAGATGGCTAGAGGAATTCAACTAAAATGCAGTGGTTTAACTAATTGAACAGTTTTCGTTTTTCGTTTATACTGTGCCTATAATACCAGAAGAATACCTGAGGCACTCAGTTCTGTGGTTAATTTTTTGAGCCAATAGGTGTGTTCGACTTCATGCGGCGCTTCGAACATGGTTGGCCGGATTCTCACATCTTCACTTCCGCTAATGCTCATAAATCGGTATTTTTACAATAGTAAAAATTCTTTTCATGTAAGCATGATTTTGTATAGTGTCAGGTTTTTCAAAATAACATTGTATTAAGTCTTACCAGCCCGTTCTCATCCTTTAGCGTCACATAGAACTAGAGCCCGACCGATAAAGGATTTTGAAGGCCGATACCGATACAAATATTTGTTGGTTTTAAAATCCGATATTCCGATATATCGGCCGATATATATATATATATATATATATTTTTTTTTTTTTTTTTTTTTCAGAAACGCACAACAAAACATTAACAGATTTCCCTAACATAGTTATTTGTAGTTATTTATGAGTTTTAACTAAAATAATATGATAACGCATTTTAAAAAGAAACTTGTTTCTTTTTTTGTCACAACAGAACAGAGGAACATCAAAATATATTAAAGTTCTGATAAATAAAATAATAATTAGTCCCTACATTGCCTTATAAGCTACCTTTATAACTGCCGATACTGGAAAATAACTGATATTCGCAAATAATATCGGCCTGCCGATATATCGGTCTGGCTATACATAGAACACTATGACAAAACGGCTCTATAGACGCACATGGCACCCTTTATCGTTAATATAACACACGAACCCAAGTCGTCATAAATCCTATAGCGTAATATGAGACTACCCTACCCTACCCCACACCTAAACCTACCCATCACAGCGCGTGTTATATTAACGATAACGGGTGCCATGTGCGTAGTATAGCGCCGTTTTGTCATATAGCGTTCTAAAGGATGAGAATGCGTTGGTCTTACATAGTCTCAACAATGTCTGTGAATGTACTGGTTATTAATAAGTATTTTCTGATTGTGTACATATGCTTTAAATATACTTTTAAATGTAAATCCGTATCTTTGATGTGATCACTCAAAAAAAAAAAAAAAACATTCTTGCTGCTTTTACAATTCCAAATTGACTTCTCTAATCATAGATTTAATCACGTCATGTCACAAATACACTTATGTGGAATAAAAGGACAAAGGTGACTTTCACTTTTTGCCCATTGTTTCTCCAATCTCCTCTTCCCTGCCCTGCTGCTCAAGGGGAATATATAAAGCTTGTGCATGTCAAATGTCATTGGGATAAAACAGCTCTGAGCATGTGGCATGGCGTGGCAAAAGTGTTGAGTGCGACCGGAGGAAGAGAGTGTGCTGTCAGCAGTGGTTTGGACCGTCTGATGAAGCAGGTTTGTAATGAGACGATGAAGGCTACATATACAGCGCGGCACCTCTCCACAAATTCTGAAGGTGATGAGGGCTGACATCCTCGCCCGTGACGAGAGCTCCCTGCTGCTTTGCTCTTTGATGTGTGGGTGTATGTGCGCTGTGAAGAGAAGGAACGCATTTGGGAATTTGTTTTGTTTATTCTAGAGGGTTTACACTAATATGAATGTTGTTTTAAGCTACTCTTGCACCTGCTGCACAACTGGATTGCTGCATTGGTGATGAGGGATGTTGTTTGGACCAAAAAAAAACCCATCTAAACACAAGGTAGTTGAACAGTGCTTTGCAGGAAGCGGAAACAATCAAATTAATAAAATATATTGGTAACGCTTTGCAATGTCTCATTTTTTAAAGGGGTCGTATAATGTCATTTTCATACAAGTTCATTTGATTCTTTAGGGTCGAAATAAAAATGTTGTATTATAATTTAATAAAAAATTGTCATTAATATTGTAAGAAAACAATATTAATGTGCCCATGACATACAAGATATCCATGTCTTTCTTTTTTCAGTCGAAAAGAAATGAAGGTTTTTGATGAAAACATTCCAGGATTTTTCTCCATATAATGCACGTCACTGGGAACCAAACAGTTCAAGGTCCAAAAGACAGTTTCAGTACAAACTGCAAACTGTTCAAAGGGCTTTAAACGATTCCAGACGATGAATAAGGGTCTTATCAAGCGAAATGATCGCTCATTTAATAAATAAATAACAAAGTTTAAGTTTTATAAGCTCAAATGCTTGCCTTGCTCTGTTCTGAGACGCACATTTGTGACTCTCCTGTTCGAACTCGTTCATCAAAATGAACGAATCTTTTTACTATAGTTCATGTTAAATGTTAACAAATGAAACCTTATTGTAAAGTGTTGTATTTAATTTATATAGTTCCTTTCTAGAACCCTAGTTACTGGTAACCATGTATCTTTTTGCATTAATAATAAAGATAAATATAGCTGCGAGCAGCGATGGCGGGCCCAAGCCGGAGGCACCGCAACCCCGGTTCCTTTAGTTACCTAAAGGCACCCGGGTGGCGGCGCCGAAGGCTTTGGCCCTTTCATGATTAAATGTTAAAACGGCTTGCCATACTCTGTCATTTCGACTAGTCACAATTATGTTACAGATATCTTAAATGATAATACAAACTATCCAAAGTGTAACGACTAGACAGAAAGACTTTGTTGATATCTACAATGTTAATTCCGGACAGGCAAACTTAGCTTTTAAATGTTAAAAGGGCTTGCCATACAGGGACGTAGGCTCAGAGAGAGGCTCACCATATTCAGACCAAAATATCTGACTTCCTCTTGGTCTGAGCTAATGACTATGTATTAGAAAGTTGTACGGCTTGAGGAGTACAATGTATATACCGATTTTTGTAACTGTAGATAAAACTAACAACCCCACTTTTAAGTATATATATGGTGCCTTTAGTGTTATTCTGCACGACGTGCAAAAACTTAACCCCCGCTTTTTTAAGTATATATATATATATATATATATATATATATATATATATATAAAGAGGGTTATTCTGCACGACGTGCAAAAACTTAACCTCCGCATTGACTGTCGAAGAGAAGTGTGCAGAAGAGCTTGCATCAGTGAGGGCTTTGCAAAATATATATACATACAAACACACACACACACACACATATAAATGAGGTTAGTGTTTTACAATATTAAGGAAAGCAAATGTATTGAAATATAGCACATTAATTTTAAATTCATTCAGCTTCAATTACCAATTTGTAGTTTACCAATTTATCTTACTTTTATTTAAAGCAAACTATACATTTAAAAGATTAGGGTTATATGCATATTTTGTCATTTAAAAAAATACAAAATTGTTATGCAAAAAGATAAGGACTTGCAGAAAAAATCTACAGTCAGCCACACACACACACACATAAACGCAGACACCAGCAACCCCCCCCCCCTCCCTCTTCCCCATACAGACACTGATAGAGACAAGATACACATCCAAACTGCAATATCTGACTTTCTTTTGGTCTGAGCTTCTTACTGTTAATTAGAAAGTTGATCGGCTTGACAAGAACAATATACGTGGCATGTTTTGTAACTGTAGGTAAAACGAGCAAAGTTAACACATTTTATGTGTCCTTTTTTAGTCATAAAATTATTTTCCTCGCCACGGCCAAACCGTTCGAGATATCAAAAATCCGTCCGGAATTGAGCATCCTCAATGTCTTGACTTCATGCACACCGAGTATGGTGGTGATTGGTAAACACATGCGTTGTAATTTGATGTATTTCTCCTAGGAGATTTATTCAAACAACACATAATTCCCAACTTCCATTTGAACTGTCTTAAAACTTAGAGCAGAGATGGGCGCAGGTCACGCAAGTCTCAAGTAAGTCTCAAGTCTTAACCGTCAAGTCTCAAGTAAGTCCCAAGTATTTTTTTGGGGGGGGCAAGTCAAGTCAAGTCACAGGCTATGTCAAGTCAAGTCAAGTCTTGTAGTAGGTTAAGTCAAGTGCAAGTCAAGTCACCTTATTATTTTAATTTTACATGCAGAATCTGATCTTAATAAAATGAAAAGACAAGATAAGTATTTGCCAGTAAATTACAATAATTTGCATTGTAAATACTCATGTTCAGTAAAATACACCATGGAATCAAACTAAATTGTAACTTCATAAAATTATTTATTTTTCACTTCTGCCAACAGTGTGTTTGAAATGTTTTAAATTTTCAACATTGAGTCCATAAAACAAATAACAGCTTAACATCCTACAGACTCTCTGAACACCTTCCTCTCTCTCAAACACAGTTTACAAACAATATTAAACTTTGTTACATTTCTCCTCTCTCTCTCTCTCTCTCTCTCTCTCTCTCTCTCTCTCTCTCTCTCTCTCTCTCACACACACACACAGTGGCGGTTCTAGACCATTTCAACTGGGGGGGCCAAGCTGGGGCCAGTTGTACTGTTAGAGGGGCCAGTTACATTTAGACCTTATCATTTTCTGCACTGCACTGAATGCATAAATAAGCAAAATACCATGTTTATAATTATCCAACAATTTGCATTTGCATTATATTTTTACATTTGCATTACATATATCAGTCTGTATTTGAATTTCCATTTTATTTTTTTACATTGAATATACAGTATATATATATATATATATATATATATATAATTTTTACAAATTAATCTACGATTTTTGTGGGTTTTTTTTTTTTTTTTTGCAAAAAGATCAGCAAATTATCCTCTAAACTGGCCTTTTTAGGGGGCTTTCCTCTCAGGGTGAATGAGCTTTTTTATAATTGTTTTTTTCCTGACATCTTTGAAAGACAGAAGCAATAATTAATGCATCCTTGGCCAGGATATAATTATAAAATATGACATGATTTTAAAAGTGACCTATAATATCGACTATGCAATACACTTTAATTTATCTAGTGCTAATAAAATTATTAAGCCTATTTGGAGAGAGAGATGTTTATAATGTGACAATATGTCAGTCATCGTGATTCGTGTAATAAGATGACTAGGCCTAGACTACTTGTTCTGAGCAGGTGTTGTCAGTGAACAGGCTGTAAAACTGTTGTCTAAGTTACAGACTGATACTAATTAAATGGGAAACGAATCGATTACCTAACGTAACCTCGGTTCTCTCTAGATGAGGGAACGAGCATTGCGTAAGCTAGCTTACGCTACGGGAAAGATTCATCTTACATCAGTCAAGTTGTCATAGTTTTTGTCAAACAAGTTGTGAATTTGTTGTAACATTAAAACAGGAGATCATGACTTACTCCGTGCTCCAAGTGATGTTCGGAGCTCCAGTGATTAGTTTCATCTGTGGGACGGGTGAAGAAACTTTCGGAAGATGTTGTAACAGAATCATATGAACAATTCCAGGATATGCTTTTTTTCATTGGTTGTTGCGTTAAATTTTACCCAGATACAATAGTGCCCTTTTCTGATTGGCTATTAAGTAGCACTTCTCTTTTTTTGATTGGCTGATGCGTAGCAGGGTCGACTGCTGAACTCCAGGCGAGACGCGCTTGATTCTCACGTGAGAGCGGCGCGGCCAGAGAAATTGCGTATATTAAATATATTATTAAGTTTTTCCGCATGAGAAATACAATGTGTGACGGGAGTGTGAGACAAAAGACTGAAACGAGTGACTGTCATGCTCAATGCGTGACACACTATAAAAAAAATATTTCACACTGACTCCACATTTAGGGGGGCCACAAGGGGGTCCAAGCTTGTTGTCGCAGGGGCACTGGCCCCCCCAGGCCCCCGCCTAGAACCGCCACTGCTCACACACACACACTTTCTCTCTCTCTCAAGAAGCAAAAACATGACTGCTAAAGGTTGTATCAGCGATGGCGGGGTAACATCACTTAACATCACGAGTGATATTCCCTTAGGCCACGCCCCCTTGTCTCCCCAAAGTATTATAAGCAATCATGCGCATCCCGTGTGCAGAACGATGCACTTGAAGCAACACCAAGTCACAGCACGCAACGCTTCACATTGAAAAGAACATAGCGAAGGGATGGTATCTATAATCTATGCTTAGTAGGGCTGCACGATTTGGGAAAATGTCATATTGCCATTATTGAGCCAATATTGCAATTGCGATTTGCGACTCCGATATAATAAAATGGTTTCATGAGTCCAACTTGCTTGGTTCTAAAGTAAAATGCACACACAGATTAATGTTTATTTCTCAACTCAAACTAAAAACAACAACAACAATAAATGATTGATAACACCTATAATGATCAATAAACCATCAACCAAACCAACATTACAGTGATTCCATCAATTGAAAGCCATCAACTTTTTAAAAAATTATTAGGCTTAAAAAAAATATATAACAGCTTTTAAATTAAGTGAACTTCAAACAATCCCCACATAAACCCATAATAAAAAACATATTTACCTGTGCCCTTCCTGTCTTAACAGGTACAGAAATTGAATAAAGTTATCAAACAGTCTGCGCTGCCTGAATCATAAATTATATATATAATAATCCTTATTAAAGCTACAAAAGTTCTTTACTCAAGATCAGTGAGTAATTTTCTAATTTCCCTTTGTTCTTTTAACTTTACTGAAAGAACGCTTTATTCGCTGCTGGCCCTTTAAGAGCACCCGTTGCCGAGACGCGGATCTCACACGCGCCTCATAGCACAACTCACAACTCTCACATTTTGGCATAATTGTGTGTGCTATTGTTCGTTCAAGCTCGAAAGAGAACTGTTTATTCTGGGCTGGCACACGGTCAGTGCATGCGCATTATGCGAGTCTCATCTATTCTAATCTAGGGCACTCACAGGCAGCTTTTCACTTCTTGTCGTGCAAAATGCGAAAAGGCATTTGAACCAATAAGAGGGGGATCTTGTAACACTAGTCAAAGGATGACAAAAAAGAAGAGATGCTGCGCTAATAGCCCTACTTTGTTTATTTCATTTAAAATCGCGGCATTTTGCGTTATATAATTGCATAGGTTTGAGATCGCTATTACGACTGCGATATAATTAATCGTGCAGCACTAATGCTTAGTGTATTCTAAAGGGCAATAAACTCCACTCCAGCAAGATAGTCATTTTATGCAAATCATAGACCTTTATGCCTTATCTACAAATAAAGTATAATATTGGGAACATTGATCTTGAAGAGAGTGTCGTCGTGTTACTGTCGCAACCGAACGCGACGCGCTAATGCTGATGCATGGAGAATGACTGAGGCGAGATGACTTTCCGTTAACTTTAACTTAGAGACTAAAATATTAATTTTACCACACATTAAGCTATTGAATGACTTTAGAAGTCTTGGAATATAGTGTGAAAACTTGATTGTGCTTTACAGTTTTTTATGCCTTTAGTGGGGCTTAACAAAATAACACAATATGCAGAATGTCGGACGTCACTTATAGGCTAAACTGTTTTTATAGATAAAACTATTTACATTCGGCAGTCATGAAAACAAATCTCAGATAACGGTTGACTAGGTAACAATGTGTAATTTTGCGCCGGAGTTCTCCTTTAACTTACATTAGCTAGCTAACTACGAACGAGCTAACCAGATAACATTAACAAATTGACAAGCACTTACTGGGCAGAATATGGCTCTTCAAATGACGGACGAAATTGGAGGTTGTCATCTGACTGTCGATCTTAACGTTGCATGTCTTGCAAAGCGCTGTTCTTTTGCCATCTTGTTGTAAGAAATTCTTGAATCCAAAAGCGACGACGACCCTCGTTATCCCTCCGGCTGACATGTTGATGTGATCTGATGTAAGTGGGCGTGGTGTGCGCGTAAGGTATGAGAAGGCATGACTGATGATCTCTGATCCAGTCATGACAGCGCTATTCTCAGCCTGCGCTCCAGCTGGATCAACTTTATTTTTTTTTACATAATTTATATATTTTATATTCAAACTGAAAACATGATGTGATTAACACTCAAGTCATATTATTACATGCAAGTGTGTTTGATTTATGGACCAAATTTTCAGATCAAGTTTATGGACCAAGTTAATTTAATTAATAAACTAATTATATAAAACTATTAATGCACTACAATTAAACTGGTTATATGCCTTTACTTATAAAAAAATAAAAAACTTATTTAAAAAAATACCAGGCTTAAGGCATTTATTTTTTATGCAGGCCATACACACAGGAGTGAAATGGTTAATACCCCTCCCCCTACAAACACACACACATACACAGACAGGCAAAGACAGCAGGCTCAGATTGAGCAAGACCAAGTTATAATATTTGTATAATTTAATTTAGAAACAAATGATGTATAATTACATTTTTAGAAGATATGAGGCTTTTAGTGTTTACTTTTTTGACATTACTTTAATCTTTTGCCATAGTTGCACATGTCTATTGGCTAATAAATGTGATGTATCTGTTGAGTTTCAAGCAATTTCAAGCAAGCTAAGAGTCCCAAAAGCATCAAAAAATAATGTTAAAGTTTGTTTCGTTGCCACGGCATTTTGAAAGTGACACACTTCCTGCTGCCAGTTGGTGGCGCTATAACTTTGACTCACAATAGTCACATCCATGTGATCGGTCTCTTACAGCGAAAACACTGCTGAAGTTTCATCAAGATCAGTTAATGTATGCTGAAGTTATAACACACATCCTGTTCCATGTTTCTCGCCATAATTTCGTTTCCTCGCCACGGCCAAACCGTTCGAGATATCAAAAATCCCGTGGCACTTTTTCATCCTTAATGTCTTGACTTCACGCTGATCGAGTTTCGTCGAATTTGGTTCAGTGCTCTAGGAGCAATAATTTAAATTACATTGCATGTGTTTTAAACACAACCCTAAATAGCCAACTTCCTGTTGGGCTGGGGTAAAAAGTAAGAGTGTGAAGTATATATGAAACGATGAGATCTATATGTGTACCAAGTTTCATATTATTACATGCAAGTGTGTTTAATTTATGGACCAAATTTTCAGACCAAGTTTATTGACCAAGTTAATCTGATTAATAAACTAATTATATAAAACTATTGTCAATTCACTACAATTAAACTAGTTATATGCCTTTACTTATAAAAAATAAAAATAAAAACTTATTTAAAAAATACCAGGCTTGAGAAATGTATTTTCTTTATGCAGGTCATACACACAGCAGTGAAATGGTTAAGCCCCCTCCCCCTGCACACACACACACACACACAGACAGCCAGCCAGCCAGCCAAAGGCTCAGAGTGGCCATATTCAAACAAAAATATCTGAGTTTCTGTGGGTCCTAGCTAATAAGTGTCAATTAAAAAGTTGTCCGGCTCGAGGAGTACAATATACATACCAATTTTTGTAACTCTAGTTAAAACTAACCACCCCACTTTTGTCAAAAGGTGGCGCTACTGAGCCCTCACCACGCCCGTTTCTGCAACTTTGCACATGTCTACTGGCTAATAAATGTGATGTGTCTGTCGAGTTTCATGCAATTTGAAGCATGCTAAGGGTCTCAAAAGCATCCTAAAAGCATCCTAAAAGAAGGGTAAAGTTTGATGCGTCGCCACGGCAACAGTTTCAAAGATATCAAGAATCCATTCACAGGTCTACATCTGCCGTATGTTTACATTATACATATGAAGTTTGAAGCAAATCGGGTAAAAATAAAAGGGTGATATCTAAGCATTTTGAAAGTGACACACTTCCTGCTGCCAGTTGGTGGCGCTATAACTTTGACTCACAATAGTCACATCCATGTGATCGTCCTCTTACAGCGAACACACTGCTGAAGTTTCATCAAGATCAGTTAATGTATGCTGAAGTTATAACACACTTCCTGTTTCACGTTTCTCGCCATGATTTCGTTTCCTCGCCACGGACAAACCGTTCGAGATATAAAAAATCCCCTCGCAAACTTTCATCCTCAATGTCTTGACTTCACGCTGACCGAGTTTCGTCGAATGTGGATCAAAGCTCTAGGAGGAGTATTTGACATTCCATTGCGAGCGTTTTACAAACAAACCTCAATAGCCGACTTCCTGTTGGGCTGGGGTAAAAAGTAAGAGCGCGAGGTATAGATGAAACGATGAGATCAACATGTGTACCGAGTTTCATATTATTACATACAAGCGTGTTTGAGTTATGGACCAAGTGTTCGGACCCCGTTCCAGGGGGCGCTGACGAGCCGCCCTGCCACGCCCGGGTACCATCTTCAGCCCGGCTCTGATGGCCGCGGGTTCTGACCCGTGTGCAAAGTTTCAAGAGTTTTCGAGCACGTTAAGGGCCCCAAAAGTGCCCAAAAGGTAGTAAAATAATAATAATTATAATAAATATAGCTGCGAGCAGCGATGGCGGGCCCAAGCCGGTGGCACCGCAACCCCGGTTCCTTTAGTTACCTAAAGGCACCCGGGTAGCGGTGCCGAAGGCTTTGGCCCTTTTATGATTAAATGTTAAAACGGCTTGCCATACTCTGTCATTTCGACTAGTCACAATTATGTTACAGATGTCTTAAATGATAATACAAACTATCCAAAATGTAATTACGAATAGACAGAAAGACGTTGTTGATATCTACAATGTTAATTCCGGACAGGCAAACTTAGCTTTTAAATGTTAAAAGGGCTTGCCATACAGGGACGTAGGCTCAGAGAGAGGCTCACCATATTCAAACCAAAATATCTGACTTCCTCTTGGTCCGAGCTAATGACTATGTATTAGAAAGTTGTCCGGCTTGAGGAGTACAATGTATATACCGATTTTTGTAACTGTAGATAAAACTAACAACCCCACTTTTGTCAAAAGGTGGCGCTATTTAGTCCTTGCACATTGCCCGTTTCTGAAACTTTGCACGTCTACTGGCTAATAAATGTGATGTATCTGTTGAGTTTCAAGCAATTTCAATTTCAATTTGACTGTTGAAAAGAAGTGCGCCGATTAGATACTCAGGATCGGTATCGGCTCTGACACTGCCATCTTTGACGAGGCTGATTCAAATTCTATATTGTGCATATACTATTCTGTTAGGCACAAAGGCACAAAAACTTTCTAAAGTACCATAAAGTTTTTGTGTACTGTATTATTAGTGTTCTGAAGCTATTATGTGATATAGAAATTAATATTTAAGTCATTAAATTCAAGAACACAAACTTTTCCCTCTCTGCGCCTGTCAGTCATTCTCCATTCAGCATTCAAACAGCACGTCACATTCGGTTACAGTCAATGATGAAACGATCTTCAATGATTCAATGTTAATCCTATTATACTGGATCTTTAAGATAAAGGTCTAAAGGTCTATATTTTCGAATGAAGAAACTTTTTCTTGCTGGACTTTATTGCTGTAACTTAATCGTGTTACTTTCTACCGGGTGTCGGACGCTGTCGGTTAGATCACAACACTAGAGTCAGAGCACTATAATTGTTCTTCACGCACACAGTAACTGAAATTTAAAACCTTTAAAAGAAAAGGCTCAATAAACTATTGCATAGATAGATAATGTATAATACACTGTTCATAAATATGTATTTCCTTTGTGCTTTGAACTTTTCAATACGGACTCAATGCGCTGTAACTTCATGTGGCTTCAAGCACATCATTCTCCGCTCGGGATGCACATAAGTGCTTTGTGCTGCACCGTATTGGAGCCGTAATATCATAATGCAGTGACGTAATGACAGATTATTAATTGCCTTTCAATTATATGTTGCTTTATAGCAGCCATGGCTATATTTTTTTTTTAATGATTTTTGTTATCTTGTTTTTCATGAATGTATTTTTCAAAAATAAGAGCAATGTGTATTATCTATTATTAATATGGTTTATAATAGCATTTTTGTCATAGATTATGACAAAGTAATCATATGATCCACCAGCGAGGAACCAGCAGAACAGAGTGAACATTCTTTCTGTTTAGTTCAATCCTACTTAATAGGAATTTATTTAAAATGCTCGCTCTACTCCACACCATTAATGTCTTGTGCGGACATCCGTATTTTGACTTTCGGTTTTAAGTAAGCGATTTAAAAGCTCCCAAGTCCCAGCGGAGTCACACGTTGATTAACCGGTGGGAATATACACAATAGGCCTACCTGATATTGAACACAAGAGGGCAGTATAGCACTACGTATGACTCAGATTATTATTTTTTTATGAATTTTACAACAATTCTGGCTGTTTTTGAACGTAAACACAATTCTTAAATGAAAAAAAAGGAAAAATTGGGGAAGTTATAATATTTGTATAATTTAATTTAGAAACAAATGATGTATAATTACATTTTTAGAAGATATGAGGCTTTTAGTGTTTACTTTTTTGACATTACTTTAATCTTTTGCCATAGTTGCACATGTCTATTGGCTAATAAATGTGATGTATCTGTTGAGTTTCAAGCAATTTCAAGCAAGCTAAGAGTCCCAAAAGCATCAAAAAATAATGTTAAAGTTTGTTTCGTTGCCACGGCATTTTGAAAGTGACACACTTCCTGCTGCCAGTTGGTGGCGCTATAACTTTGACTCACAATAGTCACATCCATGTGATCGGTCTCTTACAGCGAAAACACTGCTGAAGTTTCATCAAGATCAGTTAATGTATGCTGAAGTTATAACACACATCCTGTTCCATGTTTCTCGCCATAATTTCGTTTCCTCGCCACGGCCAAACCGTTCGAGATATCAAAAATCCCGTGGCACTTTTTCATCCTTAATGTCTTGACTTCACGCTGATCGAGTTTCGTCGAATTTGGTTCAGTGCTCTAGGAGCAATAATTTAAATTACATTGCATGTGTTTTAAACACAACCCTAAATAGCCAACTTCCTGTTGGGCTGGGGTAAAAAGTAAGAGTGTGAAGTATATATGAAACGATGAGATCTATATGTGTACCAAGTTTCATATTATTACATGCAAGTGTGTTTGATTTATGGACCAAATTTTCAGACCAAGTTTATTGACCAAGTTAATCTGATTAATAAACTAATTATATAAAACTATTGTCAATTCACTACAATTAAACTAGTTATATGCCTTTACTTATAAAAAATAAAAATAAAAACTTATTTAAAAAATACCAGGCTTGAGAAATGTATTTTCTTTATGCAGGTCATACACACAGCAGTGAAATGGTTAAGCCCCCTCCCCCTGCACACACACACACACACACACAGACAGCCAGCCAGCCAGCCAAAGGCTCAGAGTGGCCATATTCAAACAAAAATATCTGAGTTTCTGTGGGTCCTAGCTAATAAGTGTCAATTAGAAAGTTGTCCGGCTCGAGGAGTACAATATACATACCAATTTTTGTAACTCTAGTTAAAACTAACCACCCCACTTTTGTCAAAAGGTGGCGCTACTGAGCCCTCACCACGCCCGTTTCTGCAACTTTGCACATGTCTACTGGCTAATAAATGTGATGTGTCTGTCGAGTTTCATGCAATTTGAAGCATGCTAAGGGTCTCAAAAGCATCCTAAAAGCATCCTAAAAGAAGGGTAAAGTTTGATGCGTCGCCACGGCAACAGTTTCAAAGATATCAAGAATCCATTCACAGGTCTACATCTGCCGTATGTTTACATTATACATATGAAGTTTGAAGCAAATCGGGTAAAAATAAAAGGGTGATATCAAAGCATTTTGAAAGTGACACACTTCCTGCTGCCAGTTGGTGGCGCTATAACTTTGACTCACAATAGTCACATCCATGTGATCGGTCTCTTACAGCGAAAACACTGCTGAAGTTTCATCAAGATCAGTTAATGTATGCTGAAGTTATAACACACTTCCTGTTTCACGTTTCTCGCCATGATTTCGTTTCCTCGCCACGGCCAAACCGTTCGAGATATCAAAAATCCCCACACAAGCTTTCATCCTCAATGTCTTCACTTTACGCTGACCGAGTATCGTCGAATTTGGATCAAAGCTCTAGGAGGAGTATTTCAAATAACATTGCGAGCGTTTTACAAACAAACCTCAATAGCCGACTTCCTGTTGGGCTGGGGTAAAAAGTAAAAGCACGAGGTATAGATGAAACGATGAGATCAACATGTGTACCGAGTTTCATATTATTACATACAAGCGTGTTTGAGTTATGGACCAAGTGTTCGGACCCCGTTCCAGGGGGCGCTGACGAGCCGCCCTACCACGCCCGGGTACCAGCTTCAGCCCGGCTCTGATGGCCGCGGGTTCTGACCCGTGTGCAAAGTTTCAAGAGTTTTCGAGCACGTTAAGGGCCCCAAAAGTGCCCAAAAGGTAGTAAAATAATAATTATTATAATAAATATAGCTGCGAGCAGCGATGAAGGGCCCAAGCCGGTGGCACCGCAACCCCGGTTCCTTAGTTACCTAAAAGCACCAGGGTGGCCATGCCACTGGCTTTGGCCCTTCATCGCGGATCACAGCTATATATATATATATATATATATATATATATATATATACTGTATATATACATATATATATATGAAGCCGGTGGCACCGCCACCCTGGTGCCTTTAGGTTTATTGTGCACGACATGCAAAATGTAACCCTGCTTTGACTGATGCAAGCTCTACAGCACAGTTTATAGTAAGAAAGAATATAGTAAGAAAGAAAAGTAAGCTGTTACTCTGAGATGGTTTGGGAAACAAACATTCATCATGTCGCATTGGTTTTAGTTACTTGTCCTCGAACAGAGCCCTAATCTGTTTATATTTCAGTTACACATTCTACATTGATTAAAAAAGAAAAATCAAATGTGTTTTTAATTCATACAGAAATAAAATATTTATAATTCAGCTGAGAATAAAGTTAGTTCAAATTTTAAGAAAAACAAATATATGATCTGAAATATAGCACATTCATTTTTAAATTCATTCAGGTTCAATTACCAAAAATACAATCTTAATTTAATTTAAAGCAAATAATAAATCTAAAATATATGGGTTATATGCATATTTTGTAAAAAAAGAAAAAAAAAAAAGAAAGAAAGATATATATCCAAAAACACAAGGCCTTAAACTTTAACAAGGGTGCAACTCTTATCACTACAACAAACATAGTCACACACACAAGTCAAGTCACTTACATTTTAGATGCAATATTGACTTTTTAGATGCAATATTGACTTTTTTCTGTTTCAGCAGAGAAAATAGTTAAACAAAGATCACAGCGACCCATCGCGCATCTCAAAGCAATGTGTTTTCTCATTACTGAATGATTCAGCATTTTGAATCCATGACTCGTTCATTAAGACGGTCATCTGGCGACACCTTATGGTGATTTAGGGTTATGTTTAAAAGTATCGTTCTTTACAGCGATTTTTAATTGACTCCTGTTAAACCAATTTCGTAACATTATTGTGTAACCGATTTAATTTGATCAGCCTTACCTAGGGTAACAGCCCTATAGTGTCTTATTATTCTAAATTATTGAATTTATTGATCAAATTTACTAATGAAAAATGAAGCATACATTTATTAAGACTAGGCTGCCCTGCAGATATTAGGCTACAATATGGAGATTTAAATATATCATTTATCAAATAATCTGTTTATTTTTAGGTTACACATTACATTGTTTAAAAAATAAAAATCAAATGTGACCCGCTCTGGCGAAATGAGTCGGAAGTTGCAACCTTCCATTTTAAGATATGGGCCGATTATGTGGAAAAACCATGAAATAACAAAAAAATTGAGTAAAGGTATTTAAATAACGATTAAAGTTGTCAAAGCTTTAAATTCGCTGAAATAAACATTGCTCTTCTCAACTCCCCTCGTCACCTCTGAGCATTTCCCGGGTATCCCCTGAAACGTTGAACTCACTGGAGGCTTCTAACCTAAACTGCGTGAGTATATTTATCTGCAAGAAGAATATAGCCTATGTAAGGCTGTAACGATCGCGACACTCAGATCCACGAACCTGTGTCGCGGTGTGAGAAGACAGAATCACGACACCGACACGTCCCTTCAACTCCCGAAGTTATCCTTCACGTCCAGACCCAATGCTAGCTACAACATCTTTAAATTACTATTAGTATTATTTGAAGTTAACATTAGCCTATAAAATACGTAGACTTACACCACAAAACTTAAATTATTACTAATTTTTTTTTAAAAATTGGGCAATTTCAGCATCCAATTCCCAGATAATTAAATATTTTAATAAATTGGCCTATGTGAACCACACTGCACAAACCAAAAGTAATACTCACCGGATGAAGAAGGGTTGACTCTCTCCAGAACATAAAATCTTTATTTTATTTTCCGTGTTCGCATTTATGAGGAAAAACAATCCGAACGTGACCGTTCTCTGGAAGCAGCACTAAAACTTTCACATAGCTTAAACATGCAAGCACAAAGCCTTTCTTTAAAGTAAATTTCGTTTTAAAATAATTATCTTAATTTAAATCAATGTTTCATCAACCAATTACTAGGATTTAATAATAAGAAATAAATTGCAGACAATAGGCTAGGCCTAATCACGACGCGGAGACGCGCGGCACGTGAACTGAAGCTTGTCTCATGAACCGAAAGTCAGCGTATAAGGTATCCTCACAGACATATATATTGAAATGTCTACTTTTAAACACAACCATTCAAAATGAAAGAAAACAGACTGCTCTCTGCTTATGTGGGCTAATCCGTATGAAAACTGAATTTCTCTCTGACTCCTCTTTAATCTTTCTGATTTTAGAACATTTTTGTAAAAGTGACTTTTTAATTATTTATTTCAAAAAAATTAAAAATAAGTTGAGTTTCAGCCTCGTTAAATTGCATTTATATATGTTAATCTATTTGGTCAAATTAAGCTATATAAAATAAATAGTTTATCCCTTAAAATGCTATGGATTTTGAAAGATATCAAAAAAAAAAAAAAAAAAAAAACGGGCAAAAAAACTTTAAAAGCGATTTTCTTAGGTTTTCAATTGGAAAAAAAGGGCAGACGACCAGAATTCAAATCTGTATATCTTTACAACCATTCAAGGTATGACCAAGGTATCATTTGAAAGCTTACAGTGTCCTCTTTCCATTAATATCAAAATCTCAATTTTTAAATTTGGGTCACTGTGACTAATTTTGCTGGATCAGGTCGGTCACAAATGTGTTTTTTATTGTAGTATTATTTTATACAGAAATACATTATAATTATATATAATATACAAAATATAACCGTGGGCGCGATTAAACAGTGTTACAATAAAACTCAACATTGTGTTTTTTAAAAATAAATTCAAATAATACAAATCCCGAAATTGCGCTAATTTTAAAATTAAACTAAAACTCATGGCTGCACAAGCATTCATAACTGTGCGCGCCAACAGCGAGGAACCAGCAGAACAGAGTGAACGTTCATTCTGTTTAGTTCAATCCTACTTAATAGGAATTTATTTAAAATGCTTGCTCTACTCCACAACATTAATGTCTTGTGCGGATATCTGTATTTTGACTTTCGGTTTTAAGTAAGCGATTTAAAAGTTCCCGAGTCCCAGCGGAGTCACACGTTGATTAACCGGTGGGAATATACACAATAGGCCTACCTGATATTGAACACAAGAGGGCAGTATAGCACTACGTATGACTCAGATTATTTTTTCTTCTTCTGAATTTTAAAACCATTCTGGCTGTTTTTGAACGTAAACATAATTCTTAAATGAAAAAAGGGAAAAACTGGTTTAATTATAATATTTGTATAATTTAATTTAGAAACAAATGATGTATAATTACATTTTTAGAAGATATGAGGCTTTTAGTGTTTACTGTTTACTTTTTTGACATTACTTTAATCTTTTGCCAAAGTTGCACATGCCTACTGGCTAATAAATGTGATGTATCTGTCGAGCTATCTGTATCTATCTGTTTCAAGCAATTTCAAGCATGCTAAGAGTCCCAAAAGTATCAAAAAAGAATGTTAAAGTTTGATTTGTTGCCACAGCAACAGTATCAAAGATATCAAGAATCCATTCACAGGTCTACATCTGCTGTATTTTTACATTATACAGATGAAGTTTGAAGCAAATCGGTTAAAAATAAGAGGGTGATATCAAAGCATTTTGAAAGTGACACACTTCCTGCTGCCAGTTGGTGGCGCTATAACTTTGACTCACAATAGTCACATCCATGTAATCAGCCTCTTACAGTGAACACACTGCTGAAGTTTCATCAAGATCAGTTAATGTATGCTGAAGTTATAACACACTTCCTGTTTCACGTTTCTCGCCATAATTTTGTTTCCTCGCCACGGCCAAACCGTTCGAGATATCAAAAATCCCCTCGCAAACTTTCATCCTCAATGCCTTGACTTCATGCTGACCGAGTTTCGTGCCGTGTGTTTGAATTCTCTAGGAGGAGTATTGCACATTCCATTGCGAGCGTTTTACAAACAAACCTCAATAGCCGACTTCCTGTTTGGCTGGGGTAAAAAGTAAGAGCGTGAGGTATAGATGAAACGATGAGATCAACATGTGTACCGAGTTTCATATTATTACATGCAAGCGTGTTTGATTTATGGACCAAGTGTTCGGACCCCGTTCCAGGGGGCGCTGTCTAGCCCCCCTGCCACACCCAGGTACCATCTTCAGCCCGGCTCTGATGGCTGTGGGATCTGACCTGTGTGCAAAGTTTCAAGAGTTTTCAAACCCGTTAAGGGCCCCAAAAGCCGCTAAGAGTCTCAAAATCATAAAAAAAAAGAATTTTAAAGTTTGATGCGTTGCCACGGCAACAGTATCAAAGATATCAAGAATCCATTCACAGGTCTTCATCTGCTATGTATTTACATTATACAGATTAAGTTTGAAGCACATCGGGTAAAAATAAAAGGGTGAGTTCAAAGCATTTTGAAAGTGACACACTTCCTGCTACCAGTTGGTGGCGCTATAACTTTGACTCACAATAGTCACATCCATGTGATCGTCCTCTTACAGCGAACACACTGCTGAAGTTTCATCAAGATCAGTTAATGTATGCTGAAGTTATAACACACTTCCTGTTTCACGTTTCTCGCCATAATTTCGTTTCCTCGCCATGGCCAAACCGTTCGAGATATCAAAAATCCCCTCGCAAACTTTCATCGTCAATGCCTTGACTTCATGCTGACCGAGTTTCGTGCCGTGTGTTTGAATTCTCTAGGAGTAGTACTTCAAATTCCATTGCGAGTGTTTTATGAACAACCCTAAATAACCGACTTCCTGTTGGGCTGGGGTAAAAAGTAATAGTATGAGGTATATATGAACGATGAGATCTATATGTGCACCGAGTTTCATATTATTACATGCAAGCGTGTTTGATTTATGGACCAAGTTTTCGGACCCCGTTCCAGGGGGCGCTGTCTAGCCCCCCTGCCACGCCCGGGTACCATCTTCAGCCCGGCCCTGATGGCCGCGGGTTCTGACCCGTGTGCTAAGTTTCAAGAGTTTTTGAGCATGTTAAGGGCCCCAAAAGTGCCCGAATAGTCGTATAAATAATAATAATAATAATAATAAATATAGCTGCGAGCAGCGATGGCGGGCCCAAGCCGGAGGCACCGCAACCCCGGTTCCTTTAGTTACCTAAAGGCACCCGGGTGGCGGTGCCGAAGGCTTTGGCCCTTTCATGATTAAATGTTAAAACGGCTTGCCATACTCTGTCATTTCGACTAGTCACAATTATGTTACAGATATCTTAAATGATAATACAAACTATCCAAAGTGTAACGACTAGACAGAAAGACGTTGTTGATATCTACAATGTTAATTCCGGACAGGCAAACTTAGCTTTTAAATGTTAAAAGGGCTTGCCATACAGGGACGTAGGCTCAGAGAGAGGCTCACCATATTCAGACCAAAATATCTGACTTCCTCTTGGTCCGAGCTAATGACTATGTATTAGAAAGTTGTACGGCTTGAGGAGTACAATGTATATACCGATTTTTGTAACTGTAGATAAAACTAACAACCAATGTAGTAGCACTTCTCTTTTTTTGATTGGCTGATGCGTAGCAGGGTCGACTGCTGAACTCCAGGCGAGACGCGCTTGATTCTCACGTGAGAGCGGCGCGGCCAGAGAAATTGCGTATATTAAATATATTATTAATAGTTTTTCCGCATGAGAAATACAATGTGTGACGGGAGTGTGAGACAAAAGACTGAAACGAGTGACTGTCATGCTCAATGCGTGACACACTATAAAAAAATATTTCACACTGACTCCACATTTAGGGGGCCACAAGGGGGTCCAAGCTTGTTGTCGCAGGGGCACTGGCCCCCCCAGGCCCCCGCCTAGAACCGCCATTGCTCACACACACACACACACACACACTTTCTCTCTCTCTCAAGAAGCAAAAACATGACTGCTAAAGGTTGTATCAGCGATGGCGGGGTAACATCACTTAACATCACGAGTGCTATTCCCTTAGGCCACGCCCCCTTGTCTCCCCAAAGTATTATAAGCAATCATGCGCATCCCGTGTGCAGAATGATGCACTTGAAGCAACACCAAGTCACAGCACGCAACGCTTCACATTGAAAAGAACATAGCGAAGGGATGGTATCTATAATCTATGCTTAGTAGGGCTGCACGATTTGGGAAAATGTCATATTGCCATTATTGAGCCAATATTGCAATTGCGATTTGCGACTCCGATATAATAAAATGGTTTCATGAGTCCAACTTGCTTGGTTCTAAAGTAAAATGCACACACAGATTAATGTTTATTTCTCAACTCAAACTAAAAACAACAACAACAATAAATGATTGATAACACCTATAATGATCAATAAACCATCAACCAAACCAACATTACAGTGATTCCATCAATTGAAAGCCATCAACTTTTTAAAAAATTATTACGCTTAAAAAAAATATATAACAGCTTTTAAATTAAGTGAACTTCAAACAATCCCCACATAAACCCATAATAAAAAACATATTTACCTGTGCCCTTCCTGTCTTAACAGGTACAGAAATTGAATAAAGTTATCAAACAGTCTGCGCTGCCTGAATCATAAATTATATATATAATAATCCTTATTAAAGCTACAAAAGTTCTTTACTCAAGATCAGTGAGTAATTTTCTAATTTCCCTTTGTTCTTTTAACTTTACTGAAAGAACGCTTTATTCGCTGCTGGCCCTTTAAGAGCACCCGTTGCCGAGACGCGGATCTCACACGCGCCTCATAGCACAACTCTTTTCATCCATAGACTTTTCTTATGTTATGAAGATACTAGACAAAATCACATTTTGGCATAATTGTGTGTGCTATTGTTCGTTCAAGCTCGAAAGAGAACTGTTTATTCTGGGCTGGCACACGGTCAGTGCATGCGCATTATGCGAGTCTCATCTATTCTAATCTAGGGCACTCACAGGCAGCTTTTCACTTCTTGTCGTGCAAAATGCGAAAAGGCATTTGAACCAATAAGAGGGGGATCTTGTAACACTAGTCAAAGGATGACAAAAAAGAAGAGATGCTGCGCTAATAGCCCTACTTTGTTTATTTCATATAAAATCGCGGCATTTTGCGTTATATAATTGCATAGGTTTGAGATCGCTATTACGACTGCGATATAATTAATCGTGCAGCACTAATGCTTAGTGTATTCTAAAGGGCAATAAACTCCACTCCAGCAAGATAGTCATTTTATGCAAATCATAGACCTTTATGCCTTATCTACAAATAAAGTATAATATTGGGAACATTGATCTTGAAGAGAGTGTCGTCGTGTTACTGTCGCAACCGAACGCGACGCGCTAATGCTGATGCATGGAGAATGACTGAGGCGAGATGACTTTCCGTTAACTTTAACTTAGAGACTAAAATATTAATTTTACCACACATTAAGCTATTGAATGACTTTAGAAGTCTTGGAATATAGTGTGAAAACTTGATTGTGCTTTACAGTTTTTTATGCCTTTAGTGGGGCTTAACAAAATAACACAATATGCAGAATGTCGGACGTCACTTATAGGCTAAACTGTTTTTATAGATAAAACTATTTACATTCGGCAGTCATGAAAACAAATCTCAGATAACGGTTGACTAGGTAACAATGTGTAATTTTGCGCCGGAGTTCTCCTTTAACTTACATTAGCTAGCTAACTACGAACGAGCTAACCAGATAACATTAACAAATTGACAAGCACTTACTGGGCACAGTGGGCAGAATGGCTCTTCAAATGACGGACGAAATTGGAGGTTGTCATCTGACTGTCCGCGATCTTAACGTTGCATGTCTTGCAAAGCGCTGTTCTTTTGCCATCTTGTTGTAAGAAATTCTTGAATCCAAAAGCGACGACGACCCTCGTTATCCCTCCGGCTGACATGTTGATGTGATCTGATGTAAGTGGGCGTGGTGTGCGCGTAAGGTATGAGAGGGCATGACTGATGATCTCGTGATCCAGTCATGACAGCGCTATTCTCAGCCTGCGCTCCAGCTGGATCAACTTTATTTTTTTTACATAATTTATATATTTTATATTCAAACTGAAAACATGATGTGATTAACACTCAAGTCATATTATTACATGCAAGTGTGTTTGATTTATGGACCAAATTTTCAGATCAAGTTTATGGACCAAGTTAATTTAATTAATAAACCTATAAAACTATTAATGCACTACAATTAAACTGGTTATATGCCTTTACTTATAAAAAATAAAAAACTTATTAAAAAAATACCAGGCTTAAGGCATTTATTTTTTATGCAGGCCATACACACAGGAGTGAAATGGTTAAGACCCCTCCCCCTACAAACACACACACATACACAGACAGGCAAAGACAGAGATGTAGGCTCAGATTAAGCAAGACCACATTCAAACAAACATATCTGACTTTCTGTGGGTCCTAGCTAATGAGTGTCAATTAGAAAGTTGTCCGGCTCGAGGAGTACAATATACATACCGATTTTTGTAACTGTAGATAAAACTAACAACCCTACTTTTGTCAAAAGGTGGCGCTACTGAGCCCTCACCACGCCCGTTTCTGAAACATTGCACGTGTCTACTGGCTAATAAATGTGATGTGTCTGTCGAGTTTCATGCATTTTGAAGCATGCTAAGGGTCTCAAAAGCATCCTAAAAGCATCCTAAAAGAAGGGTAAAGTTTGATGCGTCGCCACGGCAACAGTTTCAAAGATATCAAGAATCCATTCACAGGTCTACATCTGCCGTATGTTTACATTATACATATGAAGTTTGAAGCAAATCGGGTAAAAATAAAAGGGTGATATCAAAGCATTTTGAAAGTGACACACTTCCTGCTGCCAGTTGGTGGCGCTATAACTTTGACTCACAATAGTCACATCCATGTGATCGTCCTCTTACAGCGAACATACTGCTGAAGTTTCATCAAGATCAGTTAATGTATGCTGAAGTTATAACAAACTTCCTGTTTCACGTTTCTCGCCATGATTTCGTTTCCTCGCCACGGCCAAACCGTTCGAGATATCAAAAATCCCCACACAAGCTTTCATCCTCAATGTCTTCACTTTACGCTGACCGAGTATCGTCGAATTTGGATCAAAGCTCTAGGAGGAGTATTTCAAATAACATTGCGAGCGTTTTACAAACAAACCTCAATAGCCGACTTCCTGTTGGGCTGGGGTAAAAAGTAAAAGCGCGAGGTATAGATGAAACGATGAGATCAACATGCGTACCGAGTTTCATATTATTACATGCAAGCGTGTTTGAGTTATGGACCAAGTGTTCGGACCCCATTCCAGGGGGCGCTGACGAGCCCCCCTGCCACGCCCGGGTACCATCTTCAGCCCGGCTCTGATGGCCGCGGGTTCTGACCCGTGTGCAAAGTTTCAAGAGTTTTCGAGCATGTTAAGGGCCCCAAAAGTGCCCGAATAGTCGTAAGAAAAATAATAATAATAATAATAATAATAATAATAGAAAAGAATAATCCTAAGGAAAACAATAGGGCCTTCGCCCTTTCAGGGCTTGGGCCCTAATAATAATAATAAGGAAACAATAGGGCCTTCG